>CM060830.1:59415000-59507500 GCA_030762175.1 Metallyticus violacea | reverse complement strand
ATAATAATAATAATAATAATAATAATAATAATAATAATAATAATAATAATAATCTTACCTATTTTGTCAAAATATGATTAACGTGGTTCTTGGGTGCCTAGCATTTTATCACCCTTGCATATTAAATACGTAAACATTTATATCATAACTAGTTAACTTCCTTTCTTTCAACGATTTTTCAAAAACTTATAGAAAATATTTTTTTCTTATTTATTTGAAATATATTTAATTGTTCTCTAATATCTTTATTCTTTTTTCGATCTGAGCTCATCCCGGCAGCGACAGAGGGATTTTTCTGCTCCCTGCTGTGTCCATAGATCCAGGTTTGTTTACTCATTCTGCTATTCTGAGGTTACAGGTGAATGGATTACCATGACTCGTCCCAAGTACTTTGAGCCCATCCAGAGAGTCTATCTAATCTAATTTTTATTCTGTTACCTTTCTATTTCTATACTTTTTTCACATATAGTAAAACAGATAAAGATAGACTTTCGTGAAACTTTAAGATTGTATCTGTTCAATTCGCCAAGTCAACTGCAGATATAAAGCAAAGCTAAGTCAAGGGTAATGAAGTGAGCTTTGTAACAACCCGACTAAGACGAAACTTTTGACAAATTCCGAAGGACTCCATTAAAGATATAAAATAACCGCATGTACTATGTTAAAATTATCAATTACGGGCATTGGGAATAACGTAGAGGGAACAGGGAAAAGGGCAAGTTCTGACTCTTAATTTTATTTTTCAAGACAAAAATTGAAGTCCGAAGCTCCAACTCCTCGAAATCTGTGTCTTTCCTCTGCTCCTTTATGGAAGACAAATTTGGGATCTTACGAAGAGAGAAATGAAGTCCTTGATAGTCTGTCAGCGGAACACCAAAAGGAAAATCTTGAAAATACAACTGGGAAATAAGATAAGAAACACAGGTATTGCAAGAATGAGCGGTTTAAATGTCAAACTCACTACGTTAGTGAATTTATCGGTAATCTCAGATCCTCTCGTGATATTGCTTGTGATAATGCACCACAAAGGTGTTTTGGTAACGTATTTTAAAAATGTTCGTTAAAGCAAGTTGTGGTATTAATAGGTGTAAGTGTATGAGTAGAATAGAAAATAACAAGATTAACAAAATTCTCTTGTGAAAATGCTCGTCCTAAGTGAAAATTGGAGTTAGTCTTATATATATATATGGTAAGTTAAATTTTTCGAAATTTGAAATTATTGGTTTGTTCTACAACCATATTTTCAAGTACAATTATTGATCTTTTGATATATATATATATATATATATATATATATATATATATATATATATATATACATCACAAAATGTGTGAAGCTGTTTCTGGCTCCCAGTCAAGTAATTGAAACAACTAATATTTGTAATTTTAGAATCAGCAACTCAGTAATTATATGTAAACATGTTGTGCATTTTCTTTCAGTGGAGGAAATTTAACGAAGTAACTCGTATATATAGAATTAATATTGTATAGTGTTTAAATGCATTCATAAAGTGTAATTTTTGGTAATATTTGAGAGATGATATGCAGTAATATAGCAAAGTAAGGAAAAATTCACGTCTTTGTCCGAAGGCAGAGGGACTTGGCATAAGTCAGGCAATGCCAGGTGATCCCTGGTATGCAGCTAGGGTTGAAAATGCCCCCGCCTCAGGGTATAAACCGACCTGTTTGGTGATAAAATTGCGGTATCCGAGTAAAAGAGTCATTGACAGTAATGTGTGAAATCTGTTTAAATTCATCTTATTGATGAAAAGGGAAGCCCTTGGCTTGACCAAAATTGTCCAGCGAATAGAAATGGAATTCATGAGGTAAGCACTGACCAATGAGTGACGTTAACACAAAATTGGCGGGAGTATTTCGCGCCTTTGCTCCTGGATGGTGACATTTTGTATTGTGTATAAAAGAGATACACTTTGCCCAAAGGTCGGGCAGTCTCATAATTTTCCGAGCCCAGTTAAGTGTGGCTGCCGTCGCCCGGAGATCACACAACCTGCGGTTATCCTGTATATAATTCGAACTAGTTCTGCTTCTTCTAAAGCCTTATGTTGTTCTATCAACATTATTTAAATTACAGTTTTTAATCGTTCTGTTATAATTCTGGAATACATGAGTATATGCTATATTCAAGTATAATAAAAATATCCTTTGTTTTATAACTTTCTTAGCAGAATATAACACACAATTTGATTAAATGCATCCTAATTATATACCTTATTCTACACTTTCATCAGCTACATATGTTAAAGAGCGTCCATAAATAAATCAATCAAAAAAATCAGCTACATCATTGAACGCCTGTTTCAATGCAAATGCTTCTTTATGCGTTTAATTTTCGCAATACTTTTTCGCTGTGTTCCTTTTTGTACACATATGTACGTATGTATGCGACCTCAAGCGGAAAGATATTTTTAATGCAATGTTTCTATAGGCTTATTGCTATTTTTTCTTTCTTTTGAAAATGATAAGGATGATTGAAGATGATGAAAAGCAATGTCAATATGCTCATTTAGCTTCTAGTATTACATTTATTCACTTACACAAGCCCAAATTCGATATTCAGTTAATTGCGTCAAAAATAAACGATCCTTGAACTGAAATGTTACTAGAAGATCAACTTCTCATTACATGCGAGGTGGGACTAGGTACGATCAAGGTTGACCCCTTCCTGTTGCATTGTCACTGCCCGGGTCTCCTAAAGTTGTATAAATAGGGCACCTGAGACCCGTTGTAGACATCAGTCGCTTTGTAGCGGTCATCGTCAGCTAGCACTCCAAGCAAGTAAAACCAACTCCACTTCTTCAACATGAAGGCTGTTGTAAGTATGCTGCTTGATTTTTGTTCTCAAGAAGGCACTTTTAACACTTAAATCAACACTATTTTATTTAAAGCAGCTTTATTTTAAACTTAGTATGCCCGATTTTTTGTTCTCTTAAGCTGCTGTTATATTCATGCATTGAGCTCACCATTTTATATGATAGGTTTTCCTTAAAATATACATAGCTTCGGGTTTTCATGTTTGCTTAAATTGTTGTGCTACTCATGCATTGAACTTATCATTTTATTCTGTATTACAGCAGATGTTCATGATGTTTCTAATATTTCTTGCATTTCCGACCCACAGCTCGCCGTTCTTGCTCTCTTCGTCGTCTTCGCCATGGTGACCGCCCAGGCTCCTAAGGAGAACCTGAAGGGAGCCGAGCAGTTCTATTCAGCCTACCCATATGGAGCCTACTCCTATGGTGCCTACCCCTATTCTGCCTACCACTTGGGCGCCTACCCCTACTATTATCGTTAAGGAACTACGTCTTCTAGTCTCTGTATGACACCGACCTACAAACGTCGAACCCAACACCTCTGTCGACAATGCCAACTGGTATTCATACAGTCTTTGTCAAGAACAGTATTTTCATATTCTGTGACTGATACCTTCTCTTTCTCTTGCAGCTCTACTTTTTAAATAAACGTTTTTAAAAATAAGTAAATTGTGTTTGTACTATCAGCATTTACCCCATACACCCTTTCCAAACTGAATCTAAGTCCATCCTTAAACTAACACTATAGAATCTGAATTTCCTTATCAGTATTTTTCATAAGCATAGCAGTTTTAGAACTGTTTAAACTACAAAGTTCGAGGCTTGCACCAAAATTGAAAATTAACATTTTCAACATCCCTCAAGATAGCAAAAAAGGGGGGGGGGGAACATGCACATTGACTCATAGCCGGCCTGCTAAATCACAATGAAATATTATTATTTCGTATATATTTTATTTTTCAGAACCATCATTGTGTTGAAAGGCTGCGGGTCTTGGTTAGCCAACTGGTTATATATGTAATATAGTACATAATTAATACAATTGTGTTAGCCAGTAATTTGACTTTAATTTTGTTAAAGTTTTAGCTGTTACTTAAAGATAAATAAATGACAGTATGTAAGAGGAAATTAGTAGACCATTAAGACAGGCCTTGGGAAAAGGGGGATACAAGATCAGCTCGCCCAAAACTTCTGGCAAAGTTGAATGTATTGTGTATAGGAAATCTTTGTAAAAACTAAGCAACGAGAAGAAAAGAGTTTGTTACAAGAAGATCAGAAAAGAAGAGTTGAATGAGATACAATAAAAAGAAATCAAAACTTTCTTTGCAAATATTCTATTTGCAACAGGTGCTGCGCTCTGATGAAGGTCACACATGATTAAAATAAATTGCCCTATTGGTGGTAAAAGTCATGCTTTACAATCTGAAGTTATTGTATTGAGGTTAGAACTTCGAAAGTTGTAGTGTCATTAATGTGAAACATAAGATTCCATATTTAAAGACGCTGTGTTGTTTCCGTTATTAGGTAAGGCCCCGAAGAAAGAAAATCGCCCTTCAGGAAACAATGCGATGACACACGATGCAGCAACCAATAATGAGTAAGAAAGAAACGATGAACTTACATAATGCATCCAAAAAGAAATTAGATTGACTAATTCAAAATATCAACAAGTGAAGCTACTCACGGGAAAAAATGTGCTTCCTCAAACATTTACTCCAATATCTCTTACAATTATTTGGGTTAAAAGAACGAAATTGCAGACTATGACATAAAAAGAAACAAAATTTCTCATGTATTCATAAGTGAGAGGGCAGGAAGATGGAAGATGGGGCTTTTCTTAGAGAGGCACTGGGTTAGAATATATTTCAGGAAACTCCGCAGTCACATCTTTCAGATTTACCAGGGAAAATGAGCTCAATTTGCTCTTGAGTTGTGGGCATTTGCTGGGTATGCCACCGAACTCTACAATTGCGATTACTGCAAATGAAGAAAGAGTGTGTAGATTTATGTGATTAATTTTTCTTGTGAGATTTGCATAATAAATATTGTTTGTTTCGCTACAACATTTTGGTAAATATTTTTGGCTAAATTAGACTTTCTATGGTGTTCCATAGTTCTAACCCAATTACAAAACAGGGAAAATGTAATTTTCTTAAGAAATATATATTTGCTATATTTACGCAATTCATACCTCGAATTTTAAAAGCTTCGTGTGGCTATACATTATGTAATATTTCGTAATCCTTTTTCATAATTACCTTGATAGCGGCGGTCGAAAAAAAATAGTAATTCATATTTGTACATATTTCTCTAGCAAAGTAAATGTATTCTTTCTCAAATAATAAAATGGAGTTTAATACAAGCACTTTTAGACTTGATATTTTTCGACATTTCTAACAAGTTGTACATAACATCCAAAGGAATAAACAGATTTAAGATTCTAATATAAAGTTAAGTGCGGTTTTCATACTGGAGTTTACTTTAAACAGCAATGAGAAATGTTTTACAAAACAATCCTTTGAACAGATGCTTTAAATTCATATTTATATTCAAGTCCTTTATGTTGGTATGGTAAACTTTACTGTAGTGGTTCAATATCTGCTCGTCAACTGTTAGCCGGTCCTGGTGGTGTAGTGGTAACCATACTTGCCTTCAAACCCAAGATCGCGGGTTCAAACCCGGCCAGGATTGATGGATTTTTTCGGGGCGTAAAAATCCTAAATATGGCTTCTTCCTTCGGAAGGGAAGTAAACCCGTGAGTCCCGTGTCGTACATTTACGGCACGAAAAAGAACCTCAAGCCTGAAAGAAGAGGCCTCTGAGCAAAATTTGTCGGCCTTTAACGCTCTGAATTGAATGGGACGCTGATGACCTGAGATGTTAAAGAGCGTCCTTAAATAAAACAAATCAACAAGTCCACTGGTAGGCCCGTTGCTGACAAATTCTTGCCTCTGCTCTTTTTCCATGTATTTCTCGCAGAATGGAAAAAAGGAATTACACATTTATATTAATAATTTATTTATTTATTTATTTAAAATTTGTCGGTAAACAGTCTCGTATTTTATTACATTCATTATTATTAGGTAGTATTATATTATAAATAATATTAATAGTTGTATTACTTCACTTTTAAATAACGTAAGTTTTTCTATCTATCATAGCTTGGCAGGTAAGAGGTATATAAGTATAAAGAATGAATATTACACCTACTTTAACTCTATAATATTTAGTGGGATAATCGTTTAACGTAACTGTAATAATCAAAAGAGTAATTTTTGACCTGCGATTGCAGCTGAATGCAAACCGGGCGAGGCCAAGGTCACACCAATCACCGGCTCCGCCATAAAAAAGCTTCCCTTTATATTTCTATAAGCACAGTTGTTGTCGTTCCTATTCCTGAAGTGTCTGCCCTTAATTTATTTAAATGCATGATAATACCAAAGCACATTATCCATAGTGTGTGCGCATATAAGTGATTAGAAAGGTACGCAGTCCCAGATTTACATACGACCGAACATCTTGCAATATAAATCAACAGATCACCACCTCATCAATGAACAGGTGGTGATACAAATTACTAACCGCGCAAGCATCACGAGAAACTTGAGAAAAGTGTTAATTTTACAAGTATTTGTAATTGTGGACAATATCTATCTTTAAAATTATGAAAATTGTGTTTTGTTGTTGTTGTTTTGTCAATAAGAACTAAATTTTTCTTTTGTGGGCAGCTGTTTCATCCATGTAAATGTTGTAATTGTTGATTACACATCATTTATCAATAATAAATATTGTAACATTTAATAAGTACTCCTTTATTAACTGCGAAAATATTAAGGAATGAATAATCAGTGGTATAGCGCTTAATGGTCAAGAAAAGGATGATAATATGTGGCGAAAGCGCTTAGCGACGTTACAACTTTCAATGCTTTGTTAGTGTGTAACCACGTGTAAAGTAAGAAAGGAGATGACATTGAAAATATGCAATTCACGAGTGTAGAAAAAGATTAACGTAGATAAATGTTGCATAGCAAGCAAAATGACAATTAACTAGTTCTGATTATGCATTACAATGAATGAAACATTTTCATTAACTATTCAGAAACAAGAATAGAATGATTACGTTTCAAACATGATTTTTCAAAATCCATTGCTCTGCTAAACGTAACTGCCCTTGAAACAAAGAAATGTTTCTCTCTTATCGACCAATCCTATTAGAACTTAGCCCATAATATATGTTTTCTAAAGAATGTAACAATTAACAACTTAAATAAAAGTTAAAAAGCAGAAAATTTAAAATGAGAGCGCATTGTTGTCAAGAACATTTTATTTCGTAAAAAATACCAAAGAGGATATTACCATTCTAGATGTGAATATTTCAATAAAAAAAATTCATACAGTAAAATGTTGAAACAAATTACAGTTTTTCTATATAAGATTTAGTATTAACATTACATTTTTCAATAATTTTCCTTAGTATTAACCTAGATTCTCTATCACCTAGGATAAAGATTATAATAGAAAAGCATGAAGTAAAAATGGTCTAAACTGGTTAATTTGGACAATAGAAAACAAAATATACAATAATAGTGTAGTGTAATATTGTGGGGAATTATCAACATGAAGTTTCAGGGAGATCAATCCTAATCTTGACTATTTTATATACAGGATCTCTTTTTGTAATTGAAAAATTGGTATAGCTGTTCTGTTTTCTAATTATACGTGATAACTTTTATAATACTGTGAAAAATAAGTGCTTTTTGCAATGTGTAATTGTTTCAAAGATGACAAATAATCTAGATAAAACAACCATATTATAATGAAACCCCTCTTAATCACGTACTAACCAAATTTCTAGGTCTTCACGCTGACAGGTACTTAAATTGGAAAGAGCTCATAGCGTGTACTATACAAAAGCTAAAATCATTGTATTATATTAGTTCCGAAGTCACTCGCAAGATGTTATTTAAAAAAATCTTTCCCAGTTTATCATTTTATCCCGTGTATCATCAATGTCCATCCCCTGTGATGCTTCAACTGGCATCAAACCCTTAAAAAAAAAAAAAAAAAACTTTAAGACTATTTATTATGCATACTTGGATTATAAAATATGGTTTCATGTTTTGGGGAAACTCAGTTGAAAACAAACATGTTTCTATATCATAAAAGAAAGCAACATGGTGCAAATAATAAAACATCATATAAAGATGTATTTCGTAAAACTAAATATATACTTTCTCTTATGAACTTTAGACGAACATTGAAAATAAGCAAATACATAACACAGCATAGCATAAACACTAGATAGCAGTATATTTTGTGTAGAATCATTGCAAATTTATCTTTTTTTAAAAAGAGTTTATTACGAATGTATCTTAACAATAACACTCTCCCATTATTATCAACCAATAATAATAAAAGATTCAATTTGCTCTTAAAGAATATGTTCGCAATAAAATTTATTATTCACCTGACGAATTCCCATATGGATAATGTATCATTTTCATAATAGGACTATGTATCTAATATGACAAAATATCCCCCATAGCATATAATAATGTGTAAAATGTACTGCTCTTTTGTTATCTGCATTGCAACTTAAATCGTTTTGTTGTATATATGAGATTATCGAACATGTATATTTATATACTTCAAAGTGTTTAAATATGCATATAGATAGCATTAATGTAACACAACATTGTACATCTTTGACTTGTTCTGAAGACCATTCATTGTATAAAAACCTTGTGGAAAATAAAAAGATTTTAATCTTAATATCAAAAGCTTTATATTAATTTCAGTTTGCTTATTTTTCTGTTTTATTTAGTACAAGCTATACTTAAAGATGTCCCCAGTTTATTAAATGTAACTATGCAACGTAGGCTAACGGTGGCAATAAATTGACACTAACGCTATTATTGAAACTGCTTCCCTCCTTCTTCGACTCTAATTTGTTTAGTGGGTGCCTAGTTCTGTCGTATATCATTATTTTCAATTGACCTAGGATTGCAATAAACAAAGAATGTAAACCCGGTAGCTGGTTTATTAGCATTTTATTTACTGGTTCACTTTATCACTTCACGTCTGGAGAAGTGGT
Organism: Metallyticus violacea; assembly: GCA_030762175.1. Lineage (NCBI taxonomy): Eukaryota > Metazoa > Arthropoda > Insecta > Mantodea > Metallyticidae > Metallyticus > Metallyticus violacea. Next base: position 59,498,576 of record CM060830.1, on the reverse strand, counting down.
AGCAAACTAATTGTTTTGAAAATAAATAGCTCAAAAACATTAAAGGCTGCTAGAAGATCAACTTTCCGTGCCGCTTCGGGTGGGAGTTGACACTGCCAAGGTTAGCCATACCCCACCCCGTTGTGTTTTCACTGTCCGGATTTCGAAAACGTGTATAAATACAGGACCAGGTGCCCGATGTAGACATCAGTCGCCACATAGCGGTCATCGTCAGCTAGCACATCAAGCAAGCAAAACCAACCCCACTTCAACATGAAGGCCGTCGTAAGTAAAGCTCTTCTTTGTGCTTAACAAATCACTAACTTCTTATGATTCTAAGTCTACATTATTTATTTTATATTTATAATTATATAAATTTTAATATATTTTTCTAAGAATAAAACCAATTCTCAGAAGTTATTATCCACTTCTATGGATCAGACACTAATTTTACTTGTCAACATTTGCTCCGGGTTCTAAATCCAGCGGAGTCAAGATGCTTTACTCTAAAAAAGATTTACAACAAATATGTTTTAGCTCTGATACTACTCAAGTTAATTTTTGTGATCATTTTAATTTTGTGTGTCGTTTTGAAGATCTATCGCAATTGTAATGTAATGTTTAATGCTAATTGCTGTTCAACTCCAGCGTTAAAGTCACCAGCTTGTTTATCAATACTCTTGATTTTTTCCCCACAACTTGCTGTTGTTCTTAAAACTGTTTTACCATATTTATTAATTGAATTTAATGTATTGATAATTACACTGCTTCAACTAATATCTCATTTTACTATCATTAAATGTTTTGAAAAGTTTCCAATGAACGCTTAAAAACTAACTACACTAACATAACGGGTTCAGTTTCTTCGGCTAAGTCTTAAATCCTAGCCCCTATCTGTATGCATTATTACAAATAATAGAAGAAAACCCTTCCCATTCACTCTCAAGCGTTATCTTCGCTTTTCACTATCTACCCCAATTATCTATAAAAACAATATCATTTTCACAAACTTTTCTTTCAGTTTCAAAATGTACAATATTCATCTCCATATACGGAGTCTCAATCCTTTCTTTTCATGGGCTCCCCCATGCCATGGCTTCCTGATCGTCGACATGGTTAAGAACTCATTATTTGCATCATTAACCTAAATTCTAATCTGTTTCTGCAATTCTTTTTCTATCTTATGTCTTATTTATTTCAATTTAACTCTTCCTAAAAATTCACCTATAATTTTTATTCCCTCATACTCTCTAACTGCCGCAATATAATCTTTAATTACATATCATTCTGGGTCTCAAGTAGCGTCTCTCCAGTTTTTTACACTTTTAAACTACTTCTAATAGTAAAAGTCCCTTCTACTTCCCCAAACACAGCACATATTTCCAGATTACTACAACGAAACACATTTAGAAACTACCTTCCTTAGCGCATGCAAATCACAGCTATCAACATGTTCCTCTCTTCTCCATTCTTTTTTCCATGTTAATTAAAAGAATGTATCTATGGAAAATTGATAGAATTTTATCTTGCTCCACAGCTTGCAGTCCTTGCTCTCTTCGTCGTCTTCGCCATGGTGACCGCCCAGGCTCCCAAGGAGAACCTGAAGGGTGCTGAACAGTTCTACTCAGCCTACCCATATGGAGCCTACTCCTATGGTGCCTACCCCTATTCTGCCTACCACTTGGGCGCCTACCCCTATTACTATCGTTAAGGAGCTACGTCTTCTAGTCTCTGTATGACACCGGTTACATAAGTCGAACCCAACACCTCTATCGACAAATATTAGTGGATATTCATACAGTCTTTCTTATCGAGAACAGAATGTCTTTATTCTGTGATTGGTAACTTCTTCTCTGTGTCTATTTTTTAAAATAAAATATTATAAACCTAAAAAACAAGATGTTATCTTTTCAGCAGCTACCTTACCTTAAAATAGACCTGGCCTTTGTCCTTGCAGTATCCTTACCAAAGGTTCCAATGCAAATGTCTCCTATTATTCCATCCTGTATCACAGACTGAATCTCTTGTAGTCAAAGAAGTTTAAATCTGTTCTTTTTAAGGCAAACAACTGTTGACTGTAACAGTCAAAATCGTATACAAAGCAATGCATTGTTGAGGATTTAAGTTATAAAATGTAGAACTTATGTGCATTCTCTGATAAGATCCAGTACTATTGATCTTAAGTAGGGACAAAAAGCAAACCAAGAAAGGTTTGAGATGATCACTGGGCATTTGAGAATTACGAAAATACCTCGGACATGGGATTCTGCAATGGAAATTTCACATGCCGTCATTGTAAATAAACCGGAGACACAACAAAATGCCTATTACCTGAGTGTGAAACTTTCAAAACACAAAAGGCATCTCCTTTATGAGTTAGAAATACATATGTGCACTAAACTCCCTTGTGGCTTAAGTGCCAAGAAGTAATACAGGCCTAGACAGCCAATAAATATACGTTCTCTATAATCTAACAAGATGCGATAAAAAACATCTGCCTGAGCATAATCGCTATACAAAGACGAAAGGGAATTTAAAACAAAAATGTGTATCGCTTAATAGATCTATTGCACAACTTTCTTCACCGAATGCTTAACTTTGTACTAAAATTTAATAAAAAAACTCTAAGCACTGCTAGAGACAGTTACATAGACAAGAGTAATTTAAATGGCGTACTTCTCTTTCCATATATAAAATGAATAATACTGGAGTATTTCTGTGACCTCATTGAACGCCACCATGTTATTTATAATCTCCTGATTATTTCTTCCACTAGTAAAATGAACAATGTTGCTTGCCCTCTATATTACAGTGATGAAAACTTTGAAGCTTGAACCTGAACATAAATGTTTGAATCTGCGCTCCTAATTTTATCTCTGACTTTCTGTGGGGAATGTCAGCTTTATCTTGGTTATAGTATGTGCCTATAAATGAAGTTATTTGGGAGATTACAGATAAGTAATTTCGTTAATTGGGTATAAACACTTAAATTGCTTATCCTTGTGTAGGTACCGCCACGGGTGGCCGAGGTCGTTAATGCACGGACTCGTGAGCGGGAGGTTTGCGGTTCGAGTCCCGCCAGGACCGTCCTCCCTGACTGGGGTTTTTCCAGGTTTTCCTCAGTCTTCATAACTGGCAAATGCCGGGGAGGTACCTAAACTTAGGCCTGGAACGCTTCCTTCCTTAAAAAAAAATCCTTTCCCAATTTATCATTTCATCTCATGTATCATCAGTGTCTACCGCCTGTGGTGCCTCAGTAGTGAAAACGAGCGTTAAACACTACTAAAAAAACCTTGTGTAGAACAGTCATGATACTTCAGGGGGAAGAAGAATTGGTTTGCTAATACTGTGAACGCGAGATTGAATATATGAAAATTTTGTTTATCTCTCTGTGCTCTCCCGTTTAAGCGATTCTTTCCATCAAGGTTCTCCACTCTTTTAATCTAATCATTTAATTTATGGTTGGCTGTCATTTCGAAGAAAATCTTAACATTTGTAAGCTCCAATAAAAACAGCTCATATTTCCTGTGAATGCTTAAAATAAAGCCCAAAAGCACTGAATATACAAGGGGAGGATAAGAAAAATATTTTGCAAGACAATGGATAGTAGAATGCAATAGACTCTCAAATTCCAAGCGAAGTTTAGAGAAGGGCATTTTTCTCAGTGGACAATATATTTATTTAGGGCATACTGACAGTGAAACGAACATAGCAAAAGGGAGGAGCTATGTTGTTCCTTTATGAATATTCGTACAGCGTTTGATTCCGTGGAAAGGCAAACATTATGTATTAAATTATGGACGTAAGCGTTTCAGGAAAAATGATCAAGGTATTACAATCAATTTATAGTAGGGTGCAGTTCTGTGTAAGATGTGAACATGATAAAGTTTCAAATAATATAATAACACGGAGAGGAGTGAGGCAAGGCTGCGTCCTGTCATCGCTCCTTTTCAATCTGTTTATGGGTGACATACCGGAGTAAATGTGTGTTGCAGAAGCCATTACACCTAATATAGGAGGCATATAATCATATTTACATAGACCCAAGATCGCCGGTTCAATCCCGGCAAGGGTCGATGGGTTTTTTCGGGCGTAAAAATCCTAAGTATGGCTTCCTTTGGAAGGTAAGTAAAGCCGTGGGTCCTGTGTCGTACATTTACGGCACCTAAAAGAACCTCAAGCCTGAAAGAAGAGGCTCTCAGCAAAATTTATCAGCCGTTTCACACCCAGGACTGAATGGGAAGTTGACCTGAGATGTTAAAGAGCGTCCATATATAAACAACAAATTAAATTCAAAGAATAATGTTCATACCCGTACCTCTTTATGCGGGTGAGGTCAACAACAATGACGGACTGCAAAGGGAACTAAACTACTTAGAGGCATATTGTTAGAATGGGGAATTGAAAATTAAAACGCTAACATTCAAGAACGGTGCGGTGTACAGCAGAAAGAGAAGTGGGAGTATGCACGACAGCATTAGAAAATGTAAAGAAAAGTAACGTATTTGAGGGTCACAATAGCTATGAGCGAAAGTTGGACAAAATATACAAGCAGTAAAAAAAGCAATTGCAAATAAAAAATATAGAGGCATTAAATATTTTGGTAAAAATATAAGGGATGTCTCTGAGTACAATGGAAATAGCGGCCGAAGTTTAGGAGTGGGAAATTATGAAGGAACTTACTCAGTTACAAACGCAGCTTCTAAAACGGATGCTGCAAGTAGGCAGGGATATAGCAAAATGTGGGGCTCTTAAAAAGTTTAGTATCTATAACGCAATTGTAAATTTAAAAATAAGAACAATAAATATTAACTAGCAATAATACAGGGGGATCAAACACTGTTCTGAGCAGTGTGTCTGAGGGAGCAAATAAGAGAAGAGTTGGGTATAAGTTGGGCATCCAAATATGAAAATTCCAAGATCAAATTGCACTAGGGTATATCTGGTTAAGATGATAGAACCTTAAGCACAATAGCTGGAGGATAATCAACAAATGTTTGTGGGGCATAGACAAAATACTGAGGCACAATATGCAGAAAAGGTCTCGCTTAATCTTCAGGCTCAAATAGTTTGGGGTTTGGGGTATAGGGAATTAGATATCTGTGGGACAGAAGAAGTAGCCGCATGGCTCAGATTAGGAACTTGGGAAGGAAGTAAAATACTTTTATGTTTCCTTGTAAAAAATTTGTCCGCTGTGTGAAGAAAGCGAAACCTCGAAGTATATTCTAGCAGAATGCAGGCAAGCAGAGCTTTTACGAAATAAGCATTTACTATCACAATTTCTGAATTTCAATAGAATTTTGAACGCCTGTCTGGAATTTTTGGTGCATGAGAGAGGTACATACGCAAATCGGAATATTTTTGTCAACAATCCAACAAAGAAGAATTCTATAGAGATTAGATGGGAGTTGGGAGGAGAGGATTAATAAAGGGAAGGGGGCTCGGGGATAAGGGTTGTGGTACGTTTTTATGTACCTATGTATATATTACTCATATTGAATGTGTGATGTGTGATGTATTGGTGTTTATGTGTGTTTTTTTTTTTTGAGTAGTGTTTAACACCCGTTTTTACTACTGAGGCACCACAGGCGGTGGACACTGATGACACATGAAATGAAATGATATATTGTGAAAGGATTTTTTTTTAAGGAAGGAAGCGTTCCAGGCCTTTGTTTAGGATACCTCCCCGGCATTTGCCAGTTATGAAGACTGAGGAAAACCAGGAAAAAACCCAGTTAGGGAGGACGGTCCTGGCGGGATTTTCGAACCCCAGACCTCCTGCTCACGTGTCCGCTCCCTATCGACCTCGGCAACTGTGGTCGTGTGTCTATATGTACTTATATGTATAGACATGAGGGTAATCATAACAAATGTTACCGTATTTGAGTACAATATCTTCCGTTTGTTAAAGTGATGGCATTAACATCACGACCGTAAGGCTCAAACTACAGTAATAACTGTTTGTGTACCTATAAAATCTTCCCAATAAAAGTTCATTACTACTACTACTACTACTACTACTACTACTACTACTACTACTACTACTACTACCACCACTACTACTACTACTATTACTACTACTACCACTACTATTACTACTACTACTACTACTACTACTACTGCTACTACTACTACTACTACTACTACCACTACTACTACTACTACTACTACTACTACTACTGCTACTACTACCACTACTACTACTACTGCTACTACTACTGCTACTACTACTGCTGCTACTACTACTACTACTACTACTACTGCTACTACTACTGCTACTACTACTTCTTCTTCTTCTTCTGACCTTCACCTTACGACTTTGGGAATTTTCGTTTTTTAACTTGTGAGCGGTATCTGGAACTTAAAACTGCTCTAACTAGGCGAAAATCAGTCACTGTTACTGCTGGATCATTGATTCTGGTATCTGGAATTACACGAATTCACTAAATCAGTGGATCCCAAAATTGTTGGAATTTTTCATTAAGTTCTGAGCTGAGTGAACAATTTTAATATATAAAAATTGACAGCCTTAAATTAATATAAAGTTGCTGTGGTTGTGGTAAAAGGCCTATTTTTAGGACTCCCTTCTAAAATAATGCAACGACATTAAAATTCTGAAACTACATAAGTTGAAATAATTATACATTTATTTACGTTTAGAAATTAAATACAAAATTAAAAAGTAAACCATTCACTGTGAATTACTTTTATGATAGCATTGAAATATTTTATGTAGTGACGGAATTCCATTCCTAAGTTACACACCCACAGGATAGTAACAACATTTTAAACTTCTCTCTTAACTTTCTAGTTATTATTAATCCTTTTTACCTTCACTTTTCCTCCCATTGCCTGGCACCAATCTTCTAGTGTCGTCTTCTCCTTGTAATAGACTAAGGAAGCTACTCCCTGTCACTAAATAAGCAAAAATATGCCTCATTTTAAATAACTGAAAAAGTATGTCTAATCCACGGTAGACACGAATAGATATTTCAGGTGTAAATTATAATAAAATATAATTACAATTTAAAACACTCAAAAATTCACCATTAGAGAAGAAATTTGGAAAACTTATTGCAAGATTTAGGGGATTCCAAAAGGGATTGGCAAATTACAGTTTCATAAACAACGCACTAGAGATGTCTGTTGGCGTATTTGCTTGCTGCTGGTAGATTGATATTGTAATGAAATAGATTCATTAATCCTCACACTCCAGTATAGTGCTGCAATTCTCTCGTCCTATTTCTTATGCTATCTTATGTAGAATCTATGCAGTTCACCCAAAGAGTTTTATCGGATTTGATGTCAGAGTTGATTAGATGGTTCAAATTGAGCGCTCCAAGATTCAATCTCTGTCAACGACCCTTACTTATTTGGAAGCGTGTTGAAACAGGTGTTATTTCATTTTCTAATGTTCTGAAAGTCAGGATAAATGTTTACTGGTGGAAAAATACCACACTTTCCAACTGTGAATTTTTTCAGGAAGCAGAAAGAAGGAAATGTGTCTCAACCTCATTATTCTCCTCAACAACTTTTTAAATGTATTTCTATAATACAGACTTTTAGCGAATTCCGAAAGAATGTAAGCTATTGTGGTTGTACCCATAAAACGATATTTGTAACATTTCTTCAAATCTCATATAGTTTTTCTTAACGCTCTATTAGTCGCATTTTTTCAACGAAACTCCACATATAACCATCAATTAACAAACGATTCGCCGAGTTCGTTAACCAGAAAAATTGGATCATTGAGAGTGACGGTTAACCAAAAGCAAAAAATTTTTAAAAAGTTTAAAATCCCTTTAGGGGTAACAAGTTCTACTTTTTCTCAAAGAAATTCTGTACGTTTCTTTAAAATAAATGGATAAAAATATTTTCCCAAAATCAGGGCAATCGGGCCATTAGGAATGATACTTGAAAACCGAATGGGGGTTAAAGCGATATTTAATAATAGCGCTAGCGGCCGCAATTTTCAAACTTTTTAAAGGAAGCTCGGTATATGCCAATGAAATAAAATAAGTAAAATAATTTCTGAAAATCAATGAAATCAGCTATTAGGAGGGGGGATTTGCCTGAAACCTAAATTTAAATGTCGCTGTATCGATATTGATAATTGTTTTTCGCAACGAAACTCAGTATAAACCATTTAAATAAAATAAGAAAAGTATTTTATGAGAATCAGGGAAATCAAGCAATTAGGAGTGGAGGTTTGCATGAAATCTAATATTTAAAAATTCCTCTAACTGTACCAATATTTGTTTTTTCACAACCAAACTCGGTATACCATTTAAATCAAATAAAAAACGTCTGAAAATCAGTGAAATCAGATTATTAGGAAAGGAGTTACCTGAAATCCAAATTTTAAAAACTGCTCTAGTTGCATTAATATTTTTTTTCACAGCAAAACTCAGTATATACAATTTAAATCAAATAAAAAATAGTTTGAAAATCAATGAGATCAGATTATTAGGAGTGGAAGTGAACCTGAAACCTAATGTCTAAAAATCGCTCTAGCAGTACCAATATTTGCTTTTTCAGAACCAAATTCAGTATACCATTTAAATCAAATAAAAAATATGAAAATCAGTTAAATCAAACTATTAGGAGGGGGTTACCTGAAACCCTAAATTTAAAATTCGGCTAGCGGCACCAATATTTGTTTCTTGATAACAAAATTCGCTATATACTAGTTATATAAAATAAGAAAAATAATTTCTGAAAATTGAGGAAATTGTTGCCATTAGTACTTGAAAATTTAAATTTAAATGGCGCTTTTACGTTTAATTTTCTCTATACTGTTTTAAAATAAAAGGAAAAATTAATTCAACATATAAAGTGTATTTATAAAGATGCACATGTCTTATATTTAACAAAACATTTCGTGAAGATAGAAAATGTGAAATATTTATCTAATATGTGTTTGAGAATTATATTTGTATGTAAGAGCGCTCTGTAACAACCTTAAGAAAACGTTTGCGTCACATGTTTTTACTACAAGAAAATTGACATTATATAAATCGATGAAACTTTCAATTGTTTATAGTTGACTGTGTATATTTTCTCAGTACATTGTAATTTTTTTAAATAGTATGTGTTTGTATTGAAACTTATGAACATCTTCTTAAATACACAATTTAACTCAAAACTTTTTGCTATTTTAGTCTATTTAAATGAATATAAAGATATTATCAAGGACTCAGTTCATAAATAAACATGGTTATTCTTAAAATGTTTCAAAATGCCTACAGAGTATAGTTTTATCTATCAGTTTTCATATATTTCATATAGTTAAAAGTATACCATTTTTGTGGTTTAATCTCAAAAACAACAACAACAACAATAATAATAATAACAATAATAATAATAATAATAATTGCAAGAAGTTTAATTTTGTTCCTGTAATACTACACATTAATGCAATAACTTATTCATTTCTTTCATTTATAACATCATGGTTTGAATTTTATATTATTTTTTAAAGTTACTCTACTAGGTGGGGAATTCGCTTAGTTTACGAAACTCTGCGTAACGGACTTTTTTATATCTCACCTTCTTCAATATATTCTGTAAAGTGATGATGATTGCTGATGCCAACTCATTAGCCAATCTAGCACAAGTTTCCACACTCAGAGGGTAGTAGAAGGCAGTTATGAAGTCCAGTGCATGAAGATTAGAGTGGAGTAGCTAGCAGAATAAATACCAAGAGAACGCCTGTGCAGACGGCATTTCGACCCTCAGCTGTGGCTCCCCCTCTTCTGTAATAAATGAATATATAAATAGTTTTTACTTTTGTTCTATTGGAGACCACTTGCTGCAGTGGTCAGTCACCTTATTTTAGCGTCATTTACTGTGCACATTTCTAAATCTTTTAAACATATTTTATTTATTTTGACTTGACTTCTTCTAAGCTAAGCAGGACACTTAAGGTTATGATCGGGATAGATAACAGACAATAGGAACCTGAGTAGTTCTAGTCTAATGCTTCCTAGACAAACTGCTGTTAAGGCACTATTTTTAATGAGAGAGCATAGACTTTATCAGCTTAAATCCTATGTGGTGGTTGCTCTTAACAAGTACAAAAGTATTGCTTTTCAGAAGACACAAATGTTCAAGAATGGAGGTTATACATAGTAATTCAAAATAACATTGACCACACTTAATATGTTGTACGGGACAGACGTGGGCGTGCGCTCCACATTTTGTTTAGAAACCTCCACTAACTCAAACAAGAGTGTCACATTGTGCATTTAACTATAAAAGGGACTCGAATTGTCCATCTTCAACCTGATTACAGAGCGTACACGGCTTTGCAGGGATTCGCGCACACGATCAAAGACTTGTGGTTGCGTACATGCAACGTTCCATGCACCCTGCGATGAGGTCCTTAATTTCCTCTAGCCCTTACGTTAACACTGAACTTAAGTTCATTACTGTGAGCTATTTGCGCTTTTCCTCCACCCGCACATGGATGTTGTGCAAGTTCACGATGCCGTCTCGAGTCTAGAGGTAACGAAGTAAAACCCTTGGTGGCCTTTTTTTCCTGGAACTCATATTACAGCATCCTGCTATTTATTTATGTTACGTTTATATGAAACGCGTGAGAAACGAGATGCATCAAAGTTCGCTCAGGAAAGTAAGATTGTCCCATCTCTGCAATCCATTTCTGTGCTTTTTAGTGCGAAAGTGAAATTAGAAGAACTTATTCATTAATGCGTTATTTATTAATTACGGCACGCTCAAATACTCCAAATTATATGAGAAATGTAAAATATTCATAACTCTGCTCTATTTTTGATATACGAAAATAACAGTGAGAATACTGGAGAACTATCATGTATTTCATTGTGAAAGCGTTAACAATACAGCCTGCAAAATTGGTGGGATGGGACACAGTTATTAAGGTTTGTCCCGCACTTTAGTTTATACAGTACTATGGAATATAACATTTATGTGCAGACCATTTATTATAAGTTTCAAAATAATTTCGCTATTTCTTTCGTTCTTTAACAAGCTTACTATACATTTAGTAAACTTATGAAAAGTTAAACTTTCGTTGTTGGATTGAACGATGAACTAACGAACACTTTCGAATGACAAGTTGCTAGATAGATATCAGAGCAAGAGTTTTATCGGCTGATAAATGTTGTGTAATTTTCGGATTGGTCAATTACTCCACGTTCCCAAATTTGCCGCTTGATTTCCTACATTTTCAGTTGTAGCCAGTTTTTGGTGTATTTATTTATTTATTTTGGTGGAATGAAATAAATTTTGTAAGTTAACAAATGAAGGCAACGACTGAATGATATATTAAGAGATATCTCTATAAAATAGTTTACTTTCATTTCTTATATGTTGTTTATTTACTATGTTTGTATATCATATCCATTGGGTTGCTGTCTTCTCTTTCTGACTTTGAGATTCACGTTGTGGGAAAGTTAATATGATAGGATAGAAGCTTTAAATAAATAAAAACATTCTACGCAAGTATGGGGATAAGTGCTAATAGAAGAGCAACGAAGCTAAAGTGCTAGTGCTAGTATTTTATTTATTTGTAAATAATATAAGTTCTTTTCTGCTGGACTTGCAAAAAATTACTTCAGATGATGAATAAAACTAAAAGTACACAAATTTAAGGTTAGTTATTTTTGTGTGTATTAGTGAAACAAAAATTTTCTATACCTTTTAATTTTGATACGAAATCTATAATTTGATAAGCTGTTGTGGACAACATTTGTAAACCGATTATCTCCAAACATTTTAAATTAAAAAATGGATTGATACCACTTATAGCTGCAAGAACAATGACAGTGACAAAAGTGGGTAATGGAGGGATATTTTCTTCATCATAAGCTAAAAGCATGCCTAAATATCGAGAAACAAAAAGGGTAATCTAAAATAAGTTAAACCTAATGATCCATAGCAATACTATTAATAATGGTAGGCTCTTATTTGTCCAAAGTTACCATGCATATGTCAATTAAGTGTGTTATTAACAGTTCATTACATCTGTTTTACCTTTTAGGCCCTGCTTATGGTTAGTTGTAGTATTCAAAGTCTATAAATATTTTCTTGTGACATTGTTTAAGCAGTCCGCCACTTTTTCTCTCTCGTTCACTCCTTGTCATTGCGCACGAGGAAGAAAAACAGAGAGAGAGTAGAAATGTGCGGTTAATTTCACAATCACTAAAACAGAGAATTATCTAACAATGGCACAATGTCAGCAACGACAGTCCAGCAGCAAAACAGCTCATTTACGTCATAATTCCATACTTGATTGAACCGCCTGTGGTGCCTCAGTAGTAAAAACGGGCGTTAAATACCATTAAAAAAAACCACTCGATTGACCAACGAGAATATATTAACATTGATTTGGAGCTTGGTGCTCAAAATCTAATAGGTATCACTTACTTCATTTGTTTCATTCCTATCATCTCTGCTGCGATTCTATTATAAACGAGAAAAACAAAGCTCATGTATGTTTTTTTTTTTTTTTTGTTTTGTTTACTATTGGCAGTTAGTGCAACACCACGAAGCAAATTTGGAATGCTCTGGCATAGTAAACATTTCAAACATAAATGCAGCTATTGAAGGATTAGCACCAACACAACTATATCCTCAAATGATAAATTAGTTCACAACAAACTGCTAAACCTCAAAAGTTCAAATGCTTTTAATCTAGGATGTTATTATCTCAAACAGCTTCGATTCGATTATTTTCCCAGAGCTTATTAAAATAATCTCATATGTTTATTTGTTGATAGTAAAATTAAAGGTCATAATTGTTCTTCTGGAATTATCTTGCCAAATACAATTCGAACAAACTGATGGTTTTTCCAGGCAATTTTAATTTCACTTTATATTCATGAAAAAGAAAATAATAATCGTTAAACTTGTTACAAGATCAAATCATATGTTTCAAGGGGAGTTCGAAAAGCCAAGGTTGACTCCATTTCGATCGCCGTCTATATCCTTATTCTTTAACTTGCATAATACAGAGCCCATTACCCGTAATCCGTATATCAGTCGCTTCGTAGCACTCAGAGCAAGCAAAACCAACTCCACTTTAATAAGAAGGCTATGTAAATATTCGAGTTAGTTATTCATTGCTTTTCAAAAAGTATTTATCAATTTCACGAAACCGCCACGAGGTCGTTAAGGCGCGGAATCGTGAGCGAGAGGTATGGGGTTCGAACCCCTTCAGGATCGTCCTCCCTGACTGAGGTTTTTCCAGGTTTTCCTCAGTCCTCATAAATGGCAAATACCGGGGAGGTACCCTAAACTTAGGCCTGGAACTTCTCCTTCCTTAAGAAAAAATCCTTTCCCAATATATTATTTCATCTCATAATATCATCAGCGTCACCGCCTGTGGTGCTCCAGTAGTAAAAACGGGCGATAAACGCCATTAAAAAAACAAAAACAAACCAAAAAACCACGAAATGTATGATCTGATATAGGCTGCTGTTCTCCTCAAGTATTGAAATCACGTTTCATTAAATATAGCTAAGGTGGTTATTGTTGCCCAATTTGTGTATTTTTTCTATTCTATAATTTACTTCAATAAGTAGTAAGTGCATTTATGTCAATAATCATTTGCGGATACTTAAATTACATACTTAACCAGCTCATGGGTCTGACCAGACCACTCTTGCTGCTATTTACACATATCTAATGCTGATAAAACGAAAAATAAAAAGCAACAAATACCCAGAAATACACAGAATTACATATATACAAACATTATGAAATAACCTTCCCCTCATCATGTCGGACAAAAAAAATGATACCATTAATAAGAATTTTAAATTTATAATTACAGGGTACTTAACGAAAGAAATGCATAAATCAATACACACACACACACACACACACACACATATATATATATATATATATATATATATAAAGAAAAAGAAGACAAAATAAAAAAACAATTTTAAAATATATAAGTGCATTATATGTTATGTCCTCTCTAGCTCACCGTCGGTCCTGGTAGTGTAGTGGTAACCATACTTGCCTTCTAAACCCAAGGTCGCGGGTTCAAACCCGGCCAGGATCGATGGCTTTTTTTCGGGCGTAAAAATCCTAAGTAAGGCTTCCTTCGGAAGGGAAGTAAAGCCGTGGGTCTCGTGTTGTTCATTTACGGCACCATAAAGAACCTCAAACCAGAAAGAAGAGGCCTCTGAGCAAAATATGTCGGCCGTTTCACGCCCTGAATAGAATGGAACGCTGATGACCTTAGATGTTAAAGAGCGTCCTTAAATAAACAAATCGAAAAAAAAATCTCAAGCTTACCTTATCTTCCCAATAAACTTACATAACCCTTGCCAGTTATTCTTATCCAATAGCAAATTTATACATATCGCCTATCCCTTCTTGACCTCACAAGGTTTTTGAGAGATTCATTGACCTCCAGCACTCTGTAACTTCACATTCTGCAGGAATATGCACCCAACTGTCCTTCTTATCACACATAGGACACATTCTTTCCCCTCCTCATCCGTCATTTTCTGCGCTTTCCATCTTGTGAGGCACAACCAGGCCATTGCAGTTCTGTCTTCTTCTGTCATTTCATTTATATATGTTTCCCTCCCCTATGTCCCTTTTAGTTCTGATTGTAATTCCGGCGCAGTTTGTTAGAACACTCAGCTTTCACTGTCTGCATATCAATGTCAATTAATCTTCTTCTAATCATCTTCCAAACATTATTTCAATTTCTAACTCCCATCTTCCATACCCACCACATTTCTATTCCTTCCAAACCGCTTTTTATGGTAGATGCCTAGTTCCCAGCTTGCAGGTTTGAGACACTGAAGCTAGTGCCATAGATCTACTCAGCCTATATGGAGTAAACGGAACCTGTGCCTATGGTGCCTACTCCCTGTTGCTTTCGTTAAGATTTTCTTAGCATCTGTGTGACATTCCGCTAATACATGTTGAATTCCGCGCTTCTGCCAATGAATTTTTTCGATAGTTTCAAAAAAAAAAAAATTATTTGTTAAACACAAATTTCCTTATCTAAATCTTTGAAAATAAAATATTCTAAAGGAAAACAACTTATATGTTTTGTTCGTGCCTAAATATTTCCACGATAAACCTATTTCCAGATACAAAGCAGTTCCTCTAACACGATAGAACAGGTTTGCATTTGTGCGCTTGGAGAGATAAATTTGTTAAGATTATATTAAAGGCTAACATTTAAGATTTAAAAACTGGCTAAATTTAGTATTTTGAAAGAATAGTCGATAGTACAAGTTGATAAATCAGAACAGAAAAATATAACGGCAGGAAATTAAAGGATTAAAGATCAAATGAAGCATTAATTATAGCACGCAAAGGCATGTAAAAGAAGAATTAAAAATGAAATGGTTTACTCAGTAAGAGAGATTCTCGGGTATGAAAGCAATTAGTGAGGAACTTACAGGTGCCAACTAAGCCAATTTCTACACCAGCAACAGGAAAGGAACTTGTAATTCTTGCTGCTCAGAAAACGGATGGTACAAGTGGTGAAAATTTCCATACAGATAAATTAGTTATAGGCATACACAAAATGGCGTACTTACCCTAAAGTTGTAGATGCTGTCTATGGACGTCTCTTGATTGCAATATATTGGGACTCGATTCACTTCTCCGATATACAAAAGTGCAGATTGAAACTACCTCTCCTGATGTCAAGGTAACCTCGGAAGAAATCTAAGTATAAAATCCAAAGACACGTTTTATTCCATACATTTATATGACTTCAGAACATTACTCGCTAAACCATAATAATATTCTGCATTTTACTCTCGTATACTACAACTAATATTCTCAAATTATTGCCAAGCTCTTTTATCAGTTTCTCAAACTCTTGTCATGTATTAATGATCCCGTTTGCTGCACTGAATATTTCTTCTCCAATGCTTTTAGGAAATACAGTTAAGTCTTTAAATCTAGCAGAATCTGTAGAAATTCCTTTAACGATTATTTTCATAAAACATATCTTAGTTTTAACAAAATAAAATTAATTTATAAGGTTAACAAATGGTATATTTGCCATTTTTTTCTATTTAGAAATAAGTTATTCTCCTCTGAGCCATTTTATTTCTAATGTAGTAATTTGATATTACCGTAGCAATTCAAATGTTGAAGTCAAAGTGTTTTCGTAATGGAACATAATTTATAACATCAAGATACTTATTTCAGAGAAATTGTCTTTAAATATATTAAAGTGATTTGTAAGTTTTTAAATAACGTGAAACTTAAAAGTTCGCGTTACTATTTGGATAGTATCAAAACTTGTGCATTAAATCTTATTTTCTTGAGACTTTGAAAGTTTGCTCCAGGTTTATGTATTGTTTTTCCATTGTCTCCTTTTGTTCAGATGAAATTAAATCCTAGTATGAGTTTTCATTGCTTAAGATCACAAATTCTAAACGCTTAATTTCAGGAAATAGATTTAATGTTTGTTCTTCATGCAGGTGCTATATATTGTTTGAATATTTAAATATACTATAGAAATTCAGCAATTTGAAATATATTGATCTTTTAGTAAAAGTGTAGGCATATAACACAAATCATTATATACCGTCGTGCTTATATAAATGTTAATGGATTTCTGTTGGCAGATAAATGTCGTAGCAGCATGTCGGAATTAACTTCCTGGTGTCTTGAGTTTCTATGGTTTAGTCTTGTATTAACATCCTTCTAAGTTGGCATGCGGCATACTATGTCATATTGTTGCAAAACATTTAAAAAATTATATTGCTAGGTGAAAAATCCCAGAACATTAGCGATATAAATGTGTTATCTCAGTTCATAAAATGTTTTTATTGAATATATAAGAAATTTAGTTGTTTAATATATTAATACTCTTAAACGAGATTATTTTATATTTTTATAAAAACATGAAAGTATCGAATATCGAGATTAAAACATTATCCTGTACATAAACAATATCGAGATAATTTCGTATCGACCCATATACAAGCACTTTAGAAATAATTCTTTTTAGGGTTGCCAACATTTGAGAGTCCAAACCAGGACATAACTTACTAATGACCAATCCAAGAAAACGTAAATTTGAGGGTTAAAGAGTTTTAATGTAAAAAAATGCACTTGACTAAAGATGCAGATTTAAGGAAGGATTGCTTTGTTGTTTGTTTCCGTAAGAAAGTATTTATCACTAAATAAATGAAATTATGTAATATGTATTACATTTATTCGGTAAGTATGTGTTATTATCATATTTTAAACATTTTTAAACCAATTGTATTTCCCAGAGTCTTGAACAGAAGAAAGAAACTTACTCCGATTCTCAATCAGTAGGATATAAATATTACTGCAACTTACATTAAAGATTTTACCTTAAACTAACACTTTCTTCTGTTCACTAACCAATCGAGGGGAAAGCACTCTCACCATTCTCTCAATATAACATGTTAAATTGCAAGGACAACAAACCAAAGTCTATACGTAGAAACAATCAACATGAAAATGGATTTCGAGCTGGCGAACAAGCGATGTGACGACAAAAGGAAGCGGAAATGACGAAAGCATTCGCGAGAGACTGGAGATTACTAGAGATGACTAGCCACTGTATTGACATAATTATTCTGTACTCTTTGATTCAAAGTTAAATTTTAGCTTTGAAATAATGCCTGTCAAAAAGTATCATCTTTATAGAACAGCTCAAGTATTAATATGTTCGAAGTAAACATTTGGTTATAAAATAGCTTAACACTTCATTACTCAGAAAATATCTAAATATTCCCAATAATTATAACAAATTCATAACATAAATTAATATTTTGAAAACTAATGGCAATCATTTATTGAAAGTAGTCATGCAGCACACATATCCACCGTTAATATGTAAGCAGAATTTAAGGATTAATTTATAGTTTTTAATTTTCAGTACGTCCTAGTCTTATGTATCTTCTGAGATTGGTATTATGGTTTTAAACAGGACTTTCATTTCTGAATATCAACTTGTTTATGTTTTATTTATTGTAGCTATGACTGCATTGGGCTTCTTGCGATGTTTGTAGATTGTGATCATTGAAGATGCAAGTCTGTTTTTTTTTTTTTTTTTGAGTAGTGTTTAACGCCCGTTTTTACTACTGAGGCACCACAGGCGGTGACACTGATGATACATGAGATGAAATGATAAATTGGGAAAGGATATTTTTTTTTTTAAGGAAGGAAGCGTTCCAGGCCTAAATTTAGGTACCTCCCCGGCATTTGCCAGTTATGAAGACTGAGGAAAACCTGGAAAAAACCCCAGTCAGGGAGGACGGTCCTGGCGGGATTCGAACCGCAGACCTCCCGCTCACGAGTCCGTGCCTTAACGACCTCGGCCACCCGTGGCGGTATGCAAGTCTGTAACAATTAATAATGGCGCAAATGAGCTCGAAGTCCTTGGGGCCTTAAAGCTATTTGGCATTCTCCTTCTCAGGGTAAGGAAAAACCGCGGAGAAAAAAACCTTAGCCATACAGCTTGAGCTGGCCTGAATTCGAACCCAGGATCTTCGGATTAGTAGTCGCAAAAGCTAACTCTAGACCACGGAGGCGTCTATGAACTGCTACTTTAATACAAATTTTATTTTAAAAAAACGTTAATCATTTAGTTATTGAGATAAAAGTTTAAAACCAATGTTGATTACTACCAGCGCTCACACTTTGAAACATCAAATGACACCTTTAACTTCTGGTACTTAAGTTTTAACAAATATGCTATTGTTAACACATCTTTCATTTTCTTATCGTTGGCTGATGAACTGAACTGATGTTACTGAAGTATCACAAGTAATATCACAAGAGAATCTGACATTGCCGATTCACGAATGACGAACGTAGTGAGTTTATCTGGAAAACTCAGAACCTCGATTGATATATTAGGATTATTTCAGGAATAAAATAATAATTTAAATATAACTCCGATAAACTTCCCTTAAAATATTGTAATAATTGTATATTTGTATTATGAATACTTAACCTTTTTCAAGCTATCTTGAAGCAATGTCGATTGTCAGTAATGACAATAGAGAACAGCCAAATACGTTAGGGATTATTTCCTGAATAGGATAAGAATAAAAGTAACATACATTTGAGTTTCGCATACACAGTATTAATAATTATATAAACTATTATAATTACTTCTGAATACCTATTCAGAAACAATGAGACTGAAATAGACGAAAGTCGATTATTACAATCCTTACCGTTCGATTTACTAATACCAACTGAGAAAAACAAACCAGAGAAAACACTTTACAATTTTGAACAACGTGTTTATTAGAAGTTATTGTTGCTTAGGTATGAATTGTTACATAATTCAGAAAACGATTTCAGAACGTATGGCTGAATACGCAAAAACGATTGCTTGAGTGAATACCATTGAATTAGTTAAATATACAGTTACTGAAAACCGAAAAGTGGTTAGTGATGCGTGCTCACGAATTATATAGTAGAGGTATACAGTTGGCTACACTGACTACAAAACAAATGCACGTCGATTGATAAAAGAAATTTGATAAAACTTTACGATGATTTCACTACGATATTGGGCTGTGATTGGTCAAAATTCAAACTTTTGTTTCATTTCATTGGTCCATATTATGATGATGTCATACAAGTGAGATATAAGCATAAAAAGGTAGGGATGCCATTTGAAATTGAAAAGTTGTGGTTAGCTGCAAATTATGTATTGATTTCTAACATTTAATTAACATTAGTATTAAATTTTTTTTCAACATCTAAATTAAACTTGTTTTTGTTTAAATGAAATTTATATTAAATGAGTAATTATTCAGATTGAGAATTTTTGAAATGAATGTACCAATATTTCAAAAATCAAGTTCATTTAATTATTAATACATTGTTATTCAGATAGAACTTTATAGCTAGAAGGAATGCCTACTTCTTTGTTCTATAGTTTTTTGTCCTCTAGATAATTTCAGTGGTACGTTTGAATTCTTGACATGAAAAGCTAAATTTGTAATTTGCTACTTTTCCTTTCTAAATTCAACATTTTCTTTTGAAGACTACGCACACGTTCTGATCATAAAAGAGAGGAAAGGTGCATGTGAATTTAAATTAAAAACATTTGTATGTTTAAAAATATTTAATGAAGAAATACGAAATAACAGAACAATTTAAGATTTTTCTATTACAGAGTAAAGAGTTGATACCAGATAAAATTTTACATCGTGCTGCAGTTTAATTTGTGACTAAAAATGCCAGGTGCGATATCCATTGTCAGATCTATCTGCCGTAGTAGGGGTAGCCGGCGCCAGCATAGGGGTATCCGGAATAGGCTCCAAAGCCAGAGTAGCCAGAGTATCCAGTATAAGGATAGCTTCCGTAAGATCCGTACGCTCCATATGGGTAGGCTGAGTAGAACTGTTCGGCTCCCTTCAGGTTCTCCTTGGGAGCCTCGGCGGTCACCATGGCGAAGACGGCGAAGAGGGCAAGGACAACGGCAAACTGTGGGGAACAAAGAACAATTTCAGTGCACTGGTACTGAAACTCTAGAGCTGTCTGAAAAAACAATATGTTGCTATCATTGCTTGAGGGCGGGGTATCTCAGCAATATCGCAGAACCGACTAACGCGGAGAGAAATATGTCCCCTTTTACTAAGAGAAACAGCAGTGCCAGAACTATGATTAGCATAATAACGTTTCTAAAATATAGGATATAAGTTAAGAATGAGAACGTTAAATATGATGATTTAACCACGTTTATACTGTGTGATATACATTAGAAACCAAAGTTATTTTTGTTAAATATTTATTAAGTTTGTCTATCTAAGGAAAAGTTAAATACATAGTGAGCAGATATTAAAACACCTAGGACAATGGATATTTAATTAAATATGTATATAGTGTTAGGAAAAATTGTTACCTATATTTATTATATTTAATATTATTTATAGAATAAAGGTATGTAGTAAACCGGGGCTAAAATTTTAAATATAGTTATAGAATAATGTGAGAAATTGCCTTTCTTCGAAATAATTTTAGAAACAATACTCGTTTTCATTTAAATAACAATTTATTTCACATCTAAAACAACTATATTGAAGACATGACTAAAAGGTAATGAAAATAAAACAAATTATTGAGATGTTTATAAGCCGATCTGTTTACAAGCTGTAAATATAAAATTAAATTTCTATATTTACTTTGGAACATGTTAAAATGTTCATTTACTTTTCTGATTTCATTGCAAAATCTTGAATGTGTACCAAATTATTTGAATAATAACTAATTGGAGCATCTTTAGTTATCTGGGAACAATAATTAAAGGGAAAAAAGTATAAAAAATTAAATGAAATCAGAATTAACCAGAGAAAAGAGCTGTTTGCAAATTTCTTGAAATACCTTCATTATTAAGTGTTTAAGCTCACTTCTTCAAATCTATGAAATCGTATGAATAAAAATGAATTATATTTCGTATTGTGAATTCAAGGATTATGACCGCAAAAAGTAACGAGTATTCCCCCATATACTGAGAAAATGTTTACAAATATACTCAAAGAAGTAACTTGAGTCACGCAAGAGTAGAATCCTCCCTTCCCTACACTTCAGTAGTGTACATCCGAATGACCATTAATATCAACAATAATAACGTCTCTAGCACTTAGAGAAACTACAATTGGTATTCAAATGGAATATTTAACTATGAAATTGCGGGCCTTTAGACTGATATCATACCTAATAAGGAAAATCAGCTTTCCCATCCACTTTATTGAGCTAATTCTTACAGCCGAGAATTACTCTGTTTCTGTTTCCCAGTACCTAAATCTTTTGGAAAAAGAGTGCAAACGAACCAAGAATTTATTTGTTATTACTCCCCATTCTTTAAAAGTAAGAAAAAGTTTGTTAATACTCTCAGTAGGGCAGCATATCTTCCAGCCAGGATTGACTTCTGTCCTGGGCAACAGCACTTGTGAAGATCTAAGACCATTCTTCCACTCCCAGTTTTTTAGCTAAGAGCTATTCCTAAGTTCCAGAAGCAGAGTCAATGACTTCTGTAGTGTAAATGAAGCCAAGTTAAACATTTCTAAGAATTGCTTGAGCCAGAAAAAGGTGAAGACGATACTTACAATGGCCTTCATGTTGAAGAAGTTGAGCTGGGTTTGCTTGCTGTGATTCTCAGCTGATGACCGCTACGAAGCGACTGATGTTCTCAACGGGCACCCAGTGCAGTATTTATACAGTTTTAAAAATCCGGGCAGAGGGGTTAGCCTTGAGGCAGGCGACATAAAGCTACTCTAGACACATCACAAACCCATTCCATTAGCCGTTATTCAAAAACCGAGTTGACCATGACTTTCTTCCATTATCTAGGATTTGTCTTCGGAATGAAGATATATGGGTGCAACCTTTTGATTGTTTCCCCAGAAGAACCTTAGAGGGGCCTTGAGGAAGATTAAGACTGTGTTTAATTGGCTACTTCGCAAAAAGACGAACGATCTGCCAGACATTTTATCCCTTTAAGAGAATACCGCTTTTGTAGCCTACTGTCAGTGAAGTTTTAACCTTATAACATAAAAGCATTAAGAATACACTGTTAACTGGTGCTTAGTGATATCAAAATGACTCAAAGCTCGAAAGTAGTAGAGCATATCCTCAAAGGCTTCACAAGTGGGTTGTGTTTTATTTTTCAATAAATTATTCTTGTCTCCCAAAGTATATCCAAGTAGTTGAAACAACTCTATTTTCTTTATTCTTTTGTTATCTTTTAGAGCTCAACGAGCTCTATTTCAAATGAAATTGTAATTTTAAAACAATATATACATTTTTTATTTTCTTTTAGACTTGAAGGAAGCAAGAAAAAACAAAATCTGTTTAAATGTTTTAAAATATTAAAATAGATTACTTAACAATGGAGAAACACTTTAATATAGAGCATAGTAGTAGTAGTAGTAGTAGTAGTAGTAGTAGTACTAGTAGTAGTAGTAGTAGTAGTAGTAGTAGTAGTAATAGTAGTCGTCGTCGTAGTAGCAGTAGTAGTAATAGTAATAGTAGTAGTAACAGTACTAGTAGTAATAGTAGTAGTAGTAGTAGTATTAATAGTAGTAGTAGTAGTAGTAGCAATAGTAGTAGTAGTGGTGGTGGTAGTAGTAGTACCATTAGTAGTAATAGTAGTACTAGTAGTAGTAATAGTAGTAGTAATAGTAGTACTAGTAGTAGTAATAGTAGTAGTCGTAGTAGTAGCAGTAGTAGTAATAGTAGTAGTAACAGTAGTAGTAGCAGTAGTAGTGGTAGTAATAGATGCTATCTTTATTTTTATAAACTTTTATATACATATTAAAAATATTTTTATGCAATGGTCGAAGACCGTAAATGCTTAAATATGATACTCAATTTTAGAGAGGAACAATTAATAATAAAAAACAAGACAACAATAATAAATTTATAATTATACCAGTTTTTGCCTTCTAGCCAGAAAATAAATTGCTTCTAGTTTCGCGCACTTTGGCTAGTAAATTTTCCATATTCAACCAATTAGTGTGGTTCGCAAATAGATCCCATTATGCCAATTTACTTCTAATTATCTTAAAAAGTTTACTGAAAACAGCAAATTTAAGAACATAGTAATACTATAAATCAATAAATTCAATCATACTAGTATTGTATAGAATTCAATCAACAAAATTACTCTATTATTTTACTTTCATTTACTTTAAAACCCCAGAGCCCCAAGGTAGCTACCATAATTTTGAGTTGTCAAAACTCAATCTACTATTATTACTGCTATTCTCCATCAATTGTAATGTTTATTCATCCATTTCTCTTACTTTTCCAAATGTTGCCTGTCATCTTAACATGTATCTTTCTTTGTTCAGATTTCTTTTCAATAGTACCAGCATTGTAAATGACTAGCATGAAGTTGTATTTTAAAATGTGTTAATAGGCATTTATTATCCCTCTGTATACTTTTATTTTTACACTTATTTTTCCCCCTGATGCCAATTTGTGGGCTTTGTTTTTTTGTTTCTGCATTCTTTAGCTTGGAAATTCAGTTATATACATAAGACGAAATAAATAAACCCATTCTATGTTTTAATGTTTACAATGTTGGGTAATATATTTTAAAAATGGGTTAATGAGCACATTATTTTTGCATGGTCACTGGTTTTCACTGGCATTGTTCTCTGTAATTGGAAATGAAAGGAAAAGTATGCCTGCAAAGCGGAATACATTAATTGTAAAGCACGAGGTCAAAAAAATAAATTGTTCTTATTAAATATGCGGAAGAGCTGAACGTGTTGAATGAAATTTTATATCTGAAAAGGGTTGTAATAGTTGTTGAATTTATACAAGTTTAGGGTTTACGTGGCAGTATAAATGAAGAAGAACTTCATGTTTAATATGACAACTAAGGAAATTAAAGTATATATACCAATGAATTTTTTTTGAAAAGTACTGATTGAATAGCTATCCAGAAATGGAGAGAAACTGTAAGATAAAACATGTAATTCTTCTTCTTATATACAGAAAGAAGGCTATAACATGTCTTAGTTTAGACTATGAGGATCGAAGAAAATTTTACGTATAAAATAATGATATTTTATGGTGAGAATGATATATGAATGATATTTTGTTTAAGTGTACATTATGGGGAATATGAGGATGAAGATGTTTCCTAAAATATTTCTTATACGACTTAGGATGCTCTTGGGTGATAACAGTATTTTGCAAACCATACAAAAACATTTCATAATATAAAATGAATATTTATGAAAACTTTTACTTTTCTTCTGTGTTTATTTACAGAGCATTTCATAATTTTGTCGCCCGTTTCACATCAGTTGGCGGGTTCGCAGTCAGAGCGGTAACTCCTAGGGAAGGGAATGTAAAATCAGCTGACTGATTTAATTTCTGGCAATTACCACTACATTACAATGAAAATAAGCACGTACCTTACGAAAGAAGATGATGAAAATGTTATTCTACTATAAGCACACATGTAAAACGAGGGACAAAACCATCAAAGACCCAGTGTATTTCTCTTCACTACTGCAGTGAAGCATGAATACAAAGATTTGCAGTAGTGGATAATTTGATATCAACAAACTATTAATATATTTATGTAAACAGAATTTTCTAAAATATTTCTAAAAGAGAATTTTTTGCATATTATCTTCGTAAACAAGGTTTAGTACATCGCTCTATTATATTATTTACTACAATTATTATAATTTGTTGTGTAATTTAACACTATTAACATACAATAGTAAACATGCACTTAATTTTAACGTAAGTGTACTCGTATAAAACTGGGACTGTAGCTGGAGGAATAAGTTTTGAAAATCTTTATATAGTCAACAATATTTCATATAAATATTTTTCCCTCTGCCTCTTAGAATCGAAATAAAATGTTGTCAAACATTCCTACTCTTGGCTCTGTTGTTGCTCATGAGGTTAGGCTAGCAAGTAACATAATGAAATCTTGTCTTTTTCTATGTGCGTTCCAACATGCAGCTACAAGGAATATCAAGGAATGCTACAAAATTTATTGCGCCATATAATAGCACCAACTTATTACTGCTGAGCACAGCGTTTTCCTCTAATTAATTGCTTTTGTCATTAATCGAATGTAACAAACACCAGCGCACTCATCCCCACCGTGTCTAGATAGTTGCCAACTGAAGTACGTTTTCAATAACTCGATTCCGTCCATTTGGATGGTTCAGTGCGATGTGGTGCCTAATACCAAAATTTAGGAACTGAAGCATAAGATAACTCGTGCTACATAATTAATAATAATAACATACATTTGAAATATAATTAAAAACCTAAGTAACAACAACAAATTCAAGAATTAGTTTCAAGCAGGATGCATTTTAAAGATGAAAAGATAAGAGCAACTATATAGCCAAAGGCTTGTAGTAGTCGACATAAAAATTAAGATATTAACAAGTACAGCAGATGGGAAACAGAAGATCTCCAAGGAGAAGGAGCTACAAGGTAAAATTGAGGTAAAAATAAAAGTCACTTCATGCAAGAAAAAATCTGGAAAAAAAAAAGAACAATGAGAAGGTGGAGAGCGGTGACAAAATGAAATTCGATGATGTCTAAAATATAAAATACTGTTATATTGTGGTAATAACAAAAACAACTCTTGGGTCATTTAAAATTTTGTGTTTGCTCTTCTTATTTTGAATCCAGTACAGTTTGATTAACGTGAAAGAAGTAAAAGCAACATATTTATATTTTTAACCTATAAGATTTTTCAAATATCTGTAATTTCACAAATTTTATCACGAAAACAAGTTTATGGCCTAGAATTTATGTGGAAGTGAATTCATTTTAGATAAAAATATAATTATTTTAATCTATTTTTCTTACATTTTTATAATTCAAAGAAAGATTAGTCATCTCTTTGTTTCGCATATCTAAAAACAATTATAAAGTTACATTTTTAAAAACCATTTTAAAACGATATACCCTAAAACAAATTTAAAATACTTTTGTATTTACCTGTTTGATGTTACTGAACGTTTTATTGTCTGTTTTGTACATTTTTGCTCAACCTGATTTTATCTTATTTTATTATCGAATGTTAACTATTAATCTGAAGTTTGTAAATGTACGAATGTTTTTAAATATACACGGCGTCTCTGAGTTGCCGTTTTTTTTTAAATACATACTCGTGCATGTCATATTGGTTGCTTCTTGCAGGGGTTTAGGGATGGACAAAGTTAGATTTAGTGTACGTTTTTTTTTTTTCTTCTTATAATTTTCTTTAGTATTTCCATTAGCAGTATCCAGTTATTAATGCATGTTGTGTACCTAAATACAGCATAGCTCTTGATTTGAACTGTTGAGTATAGTGTCAGTTCAACTAAGTAAGTATTAACACAATGACAATGAAACAAAGGGAACAACTTTCAAAGAAAATGCATGTATAAAGCATCTGTAACACATGCTCAGTAGCCAGATACAGACGGTTGTTAAAAGCAGCTACTGCTTTAACTAATATTTGTGTCGTAATTTAGGTTCCTTATTTCGCGTTTCTGGGACACCTTTTGTAGGTTAACTTAAGTTTCTCTTGCTAGGCCTTTAATACTGATGGTGCTAATGAGTACAAAATTCATCAATACCTGGCAATTTTTAAGGTAGAGGGAAATTGCTGGAGGAAAAATCTACTAAGTAATTTATCTCTAACGCAAATGAACCTGCCTGGCTAAAAATATGCTCATCAAACATATTCGCTATCAAGCGAGGTTGTCTTATTACATGTATAAAAATTTATAATTTCTTGTTTATTTTCAAATTAAATCAAAAGTTTAGTCTGCTTTCTCTCCTTTTCCACAGGCATTCGGATTTTCCCCCCTGTTGTGTTTAATATCAATTATTTTATTATGTCCTTCAGTCTTCTATGTCTCTTGTTGTCGCAGACTATTCTAGAGAGTGTATTAAGACTCATTCTTTTTATACAGGATGTTAATGAAATACTTCACAATAATTTCAAACATTTCAGAGCGGTCTTAGACAAACAACTTCAGACGGTGGCTCTGTGATTTGCCTATTCAAATTTTAAAGTTATAGCATTCAATTTCTAAAGGACCAGTACGCCACTGACTAAAGGAGCTCCCATTCGAAATGATAATAAATACACAAAGTTGTGAAGCAAGTCTCTTAAGAACAGCGAGTGTCCCTTTGATGACATTTGTTTACTTTTAACGTCTTATTTATGAGCATACTTAATCATAAAATTACTCCGCAGTACTAGTAACTGTGAACTTCAAAGCCACACAGTCAGATGGATAGGTCTCTGATTAAGCTGCACCATCATCAACTTACAAGGTTTAGGCCTATTGCCTGTTCCGAGCACAGTCAGGTGAATAGCTACAATACGATAAGTCAATTAATCGTTGTTCAGTGCCGTACTGTCATATGAAGTCTGAAAATTTAGATTTATTTTATTAAATCTTTAAAACGCTAATATGAACTGTTGAACTGTTCACTTGCGAAACAGGTTTGAAGACGTTCTAAGGCAAAGGCTGAACTATAAACATCTAATTTCAGATTCTTTTATCGCCAGCATAAATCCGTTATTTTTATCCTTGGATCGTAATATCCAACCTAAAATTGCTTGTCTAAGACGCTTCTATAATCTCTGAAATTATTGCCGTGTCACCCAATGCCACCCGGTATCTTTTAACCAGTATTTATGGTGCTTTTGAATTATTTTATGTATTAAATACATCTCTAATCATTTTCATGTATGTTCGTTCATTCTTAATGTGATCCAGTTTCTTAAAATGAAAACGAGAAAACTTTAGAATCGTATTATGTAAGATATTTACAATGCTATAAATAGTAGAAAACATTGCGTCATAAAATTTCTGTTTCAGTCTTGAATTTAAACACAAACTTTGCATTACATCTCTACCACATTGTCGGTCCTGGTGGTGTAGTGGTTACCATACTTGCCTCCTAAACCCAAGATCGCGGGTTCGAACCCGGCCAGGACCGATGGATTTTTTCGGGACGTAAAAATCCTAAGTATGGCTTCCTTCGGAAGGGAAGTAAAGTCATGGGTCCCGTGTCGTACATTTACGGCACGAAAAAGAACCTCAAGCCTGAAAGAGAGGCCTCTGAGCAAAGTTTGTCGGCCGTTTCACGCCCTGAGTTGAATGGGACGCTGATGACCCAGAGCATCCATAAATAAATCATTCAAAAAAAAATTCTCTACCACATTCTTATAGGTAAATGGAGACTTTTGAAAAGTTGCATGCATGTTTAAGATATTTATATGTTACTAATAGTACATTTACAGTTTCTTTACATTACTAAATTAGTTTTAGAAACATTAATTTTCTATAAATTTAAAATAAATATTATGAATGTTTGAGTAGGCTCAATGAGATAAAATATTATCATTTAATAATTAAATATATGTTCTGATATTTTTGTGTTAAAAAGACCAAATATTCTTATATTTCTCAGTTTTATTTGACTTATTTTAGTATATTTATGAGTATTTTATTTAAGTGAAAAACTGCATTATATAAAATTGAAAATATTTCTAGAAACCTAAAGACAAGGTCTTCCTGCATAGAAATTTAAATTCACCCACTGCATTTTAAGGAAGTCACCAACTTCTGTTACATGCTTGTTGGTAAAAGTCCTTAAAATGGGCAGAAATATATAAAGTAGGCACGAAAGAGCCTTTAGCTCTGTTCCTGCTATCTTAAGCTGGTCCATCGTATTTCACATAGCAGATAAACAAAAAACTAAGCAGTGCTGAAGACAATGACGGCATACGTGACATCCTTTCGTTACCTGTTTTGTAACACTAACATATATAGTTCAGTATTGTTATAGTTTTTATAATTCCTTGCAGCTACATTTCCTTTCGTTCCAGTTATGGAAAGTTGATTCTTCAATGTTACAGAAGCCGTTAATCATTTAATACTTCCTTTTTAACTAACCGAAATGGGATGGAAAAGATGGAAGGTTGTTATTCGATGAACAAAAGAAGGTGTATCTCTGGGAGGGGGGAAAACACACTCTGGTGTTATTTCTCATGAATGTTCTTACTTCTGAATGTGATAATTAAATGCATAGACTGGACGCTGGGTGTTATTTTATACTTCACATGGAAACTGACATTATAAGGTGTGTTAGCTCCCTACTGAGAGATTCATGTACAGAATCCGTTTCTTTTCGTTACTTAACCGGTCCTTTTTTTTTACATTCCGCGAAATAAGCTGTAAATCTTTCGTTGCGCAGCGGAAAAGTGACTAATGCAATAGGGATATATAGGGTGATCCATTTGGGTATGGATAGTGTTAAATATTGCTACAAAATCTAATATGATAATAATACGTCTTTTTACTGGGAATATTTTGCTTAAACGATGGACATACATGGCAAGAATGTAAACCAACAATGTATAATGACAAATGAAAATCGTAGATGATTGAAATGGAGGTACAAACAAAAATCAAGCGCAATGCGTTCTTTAATGTGCTAAATTTACATTCCGACGTGAGTATGGTGTAAGTAATTTACCTAAATAAGATTCCATAATGTTGTGGTATCGAATATTTATATTGTAAAATATGCAGGATGTCGCAGGCGAAACCCAGCACGAGAAGCAGCTATTTCTGAAGTCATTACAAGAAGCTCTACGACTGTGAAGAGAGATGATACACGTCCTATCAGCGTATTGTTCGACTGAAACTGTACCCATATCACTTACAACGTCTACAACCTTACGCGATGAGGGTCTTGAAGCTCGTTCCAATTTTGCATCCATGATGTGTCAACGAAGTGTGGATGATGATGGCTTCATAAACAAATGACTATTTACAGACATGTCAGCGGGAGAGTAAACACAACTGCATTATTTGGATAAGGGAAAATTCACATGCCTCCTGTAGCTTGAAATATCAAGTTCAAAAGTTAACCGCAATAAAGTGTATGGAACATTCTTTGCATGGGTTGAATTGCATCACCGTTATGAGTAGTGCTGAGTGCACAATGGGGGCCATGTAGCATTTTGAGAAATCGTTCATCTTTTAATGTTGTATACACAAAGTTTGAAAATATAAAGCTCAATAGTAAATTTTAGAGTATTTTTATTTTATCCACGCCGAAAAGTATCCCCCTGTATTATAGCATAAAAAGTTATATAACAGTATTACATTATTTTGCCTGCAATGGCATTTTCAAAAAAAAAAAATTTTAAATTAACAAATTATCATTAAAACTATATGAAACAAGTTAATATATTAAATTCATTAATATATAACTCACTTGATCCCACATCACAAGTAACTATTAATAATTGCGTACTACACGAGCATATTTCTAAGCCTTTAAGTTTAGAAATACTTAAATTGGCAAGTATGTTATGCCAAAACTAAAATCGCTATAATATACACTTAGCTTATTGTATCATTTTAGTTCTGAATTAGCCCTCAATAGATCTCTTCCATTACAAAATATGGTTTAATATTCTGAGGAAACGTAATTGAAAGCAAGAGTGTTTTCATATTATAAAAGAAAGCATTAGGAATATTATAGTACAAATAATTGCAAAAACCACGTAGAGATATATTTGGAAAAAGAAAACTTTAACACGTTTTGATTATAAATATAAGGACCAATTCATTAAAAATATGCAAATGTGTAACACAAACTATAGACAAAAGTGTATTCTGCACAGGTCCATTGTAAATTGTAAGTGTATTATGAATGTATCAGAATATTTATAATGCTCTCCAAATTAATTTCAAAGTATTATCATCCGATAATAGGGAAAGAGTGAAATCTGCTCTTACTGAATATCCATGATACAAGACATATTCTTCAGCTGAAAAATTCACAAAATAATTTATAATGCCCAAATATAGAACAGATTTTCTCATTAGGTTCAAATACCCTTCACCGGTAATACTAGCCATGGGTTTTTTCGTAGTTTCCCCTGGTCACTAAGGCAAACAACAGAACAGATATTTCATATCAATTCATTCTGTTAGTTCTGTTACAGGGTCCAAAGTGTCAGGGCGCGCTTTATAAAGGTATGCAAGCGAACCCTCTGAGGAGCTCAAACTTCTTGAGAAGAGGGCTCCTCCGGTATAGGGCTATTATATCAGGAATCAATGTTAGGGACCCCTTCTATATCTTCGCAGCACCATCGTAGATTCTGTCCCCCCGATGTCTCCCTCGCCTCATCTCTTCCTCTCGGAGGTGCCCCCAGCACATACAGAAATGGCCAGCCTTTGAGCCGAACTGAAGAACCGAAATATCCTACATCCCTAATTCAACACATACTGTTAACCAGCAGCTTTAAAACTGCTATATATTTACTACTAAAAACTTTGATTATTGCTATTAATGAATTCAATGTGAGAAAGTCAGTCCTGGTTATACTACCAGGAATACTCTTGAATTAAGAACAGGTTGACAGGAATTGAACAGTTTAACCCTTTATTAATTCCCCTTCTTAATACAACTGTACTTTTAGCATCTGCAGGACATTGTCCATAGAAAACTCCTAGTCAATTAAACCCAAAGCATGCTTGGGTAGCATATTGTCTTCTAAACCCAAGATCGCGGGTTCAAACCCGCTCAGGATTGATGGGTTTTTGCGGGCATAAAAATTCTAAGTATGGCTTCTTCGAAAGAGAAGTAAAGCCGTTGGTCCCGTGTCGTACATTTATGATACGACAAAAACCTCAAGCCTGAAAGAAGAGGCCTCTGAGCAAAATTTGTTGGCCGTTTCACGCCCTGAATTGAATGGGACGCTGATGACCTGAGATGTTAAAGAGCGTTTGTAAATAAACCAAATCAACAACAGCAGTGTTATACTAATAGTATGTACCCCTTAGATTAGATTTTACTCCTCTGTAAGAAGTTTTTCTCTACTATGCATTCTTGGCTTAATATGAGCGTAATTATATTAAATAATTACTCTTTCTACATTATGTTCATCAATTACTTTTAGGTCGACATTTGGTATGCTGACACTAAGTTGTTTCCCATAAACGTTATCCCAGAATCACCATACATTTTTTCAAATCAAGTTATACCCTCATGCACTTTCATGGCAGGCATGTCATGTTGGTTGCATCTTGCACGGGTTTTAGGGATGGACAAAATTAGATGTATACTCCTTTGGAACGCTTCCTTCCTTTTGCTTGCTGTCTTTCTGTTCTTATAGTTCTTATAGCATCGGCTTCAATCCTGCCTGTACAGTGCCACAACTTTATTCTCGATTAAGTTACTTTTCTTTCCAGATGGAAATCTCTGTTGTCTTGTTATGTTCCCGATTTTCTTTCTTCTTTTGTTTCCGTACTTAGAACTCTTGATCTTCTAATGTTTGTCTCCTTTCTCTATTCTTATCTGTGGCTTATTTTTGCTCTACATAAATACTTTATAACTTTTTCAGATATGCGTAACGACAAATAATTTAAGGTCTTGAAGTTTAACTCGTTACAGAACACGAGATAGATTTTCCACCTGTCAGGTTGCAGAGCTATAATCCAATATAGTTAAATATATGGTGTTAAAAATTTAAATTTTACCTATACACACTTGCCTTTCCATGGGGGAATGAAAGCAGTAACATTAATAATATCAGAACAGCACATGGTCAAGTGGTAGATTTGTGCTTCCTAAGTGGTCCGGATTTGATTCCTGATAGGGCCAGTTTTCTGACTGAGTTTTTTATCAGAGATTTTCCCTCAAGTCTCAAGTCTTCTGAGTTCAATTGGCCGATTTAACATCTGTCATCCCCCACAAGTATCCTTGGGATAACATAGCCGCACTTTCCAGGCCTCCCAACCCTAGAAGTCGGTACATTCTCTTCAGGCTGGAGGAGCATCCCACAATTTCCAAGAATGGACAGTGGTGGCAATGGGGAAGAAAATTTGGGGGGGAATTCTGCCAGACATTGGAGTCAGATGTCCCTACAGAATATGACTCAGCTGCCTTTGTACAATATCTACAGGCAACACAAAGAGATAACGAACCCAGTGATGCACGAAATCATTGATTGAAAGGGAAGCTGATTATAACATGTGTCGCTCTTGCGCACATCCTGTTGTCCACGATCGATACTCGAAGTTTCGTTTTTCCTTCTCATCCTTTCCTCTTCCTTCTTTAGGTTATTACGCGCTTAATACGTATAGTAGGTAAACACTGAATTTTGCCTCTGGTTAAATGGGATAGCGGTGTTATAACCATTCTTAGTTCCTAGGAACACCGTTGTAGCGGTCGTTCTGTACCACGTAGTCCACTTGTAGTGTCACCCCATTGCTTGACGTAGCGCCGAGCACGTAGTATCAGTTCTGTGTGTTTACGGACCTCGTTTCACATACAGTAAAATGAGATATTGAAATACGAAGTTGGCAGATGTTCATAAGTTCTATGAATTAGTCGAATGTGTAGAGAATCTTTGTGCTGGTATTTTACAAGGCTGTCAGATAATACGAGATACTCCAGGGATACATCAGCGCATCGGGGAGTCCATGCTACGGCGGGTTGATGGATGTATGCGTGCTAATGGAGGATATGTTGAACATTTCCTATGATTTTCTGTTTCCCACAGCTCTGTTTTTAATATTCTACTATGTGAACACTCCATGGCCCGCATAGCTACTGCTTGAGACCAGCAGCAACCTCATTGATGTTCAGGTCCTGTTGCCTGGAATTCCGGTGGGAAGCAGCCCGGATACTGAGAGTCAGCAGAAATGAAGATTGTAGACATTAAATTGTATAAAAACTTATAGCTTAAATAATTGTAAATATAATTATATCTACTGGATACCAGAAGCAATTGTGGGTTTAACATAAGCTATAGTTAAAATAGCCGTAGTGCTGGATTCCAATACCGATTTAGTTCTTTGAAATGTTAATTTTGTTTAGTTATAGTATTAGTACTACAGATTTTAAAATCTGTAGAATTTATTGTAATTTAGATTTTATTGATAATTGTATTGATAAATGTAAGAGAAACAAATAAAAATTAATCTGTCCTGATACAGAATCAAGTTATCAGGATATAAGCATTGCAGAATAAAGTGAAATTTAGTTTTCTGCTATGTGATACATGGTGTAGAAAAAGGGCTCTAACAAGGAAATAAAGTACTGATTGTCATTGCGCAAATATTTTATCCATGTAAGCTAACACTAAAGTCATTAAGTCAAAATCACTAACAGCTAAAATATATATATATATATATTTAATATAGTACACAAGTAGGAGGGGAAATGAACAAGTATTAATAACTATGCATTGATTGAAAATATGTTTTGTATAGCGTCTAATTTTGTCCATCCGTAAAAACCCCTGCAAGATGCAACCAATATGACATGCCTGCCATGAAAGTGCATGAGGGTATAACTTGAAAAAATGTACGGCGATTCTGGGACAACGTTTATGGGAAACAACTTAGTGTCTTATGATATTTTTTTTTTATTTTTGCAAATATATTCGTGAAAAAGTACAGAAAATGTACGGCAGTGTATTGGTCCAAATATATATATATATATATATATATATATATTGTTATGTTGCAAATATGTTTTCCATTTGTTCAAGTTCGATCTAATTCATATAGAATTACCGCCTCAGGTGGCCGAGGTCGTTGAGGCGCGGACTGTGAGCGGGAGGTCTGGGATTCGAATCCCGCCAGGACCGCCCTCCCTGACTGAGGTTTTTTCCAGGTTTTCCTCAGTCCTCATAAATGACAAATGCCGGGGAGGTACCCTAAACTTGGCCTGGAACGTTTCCCTCCTTAAAAATAAAAAAAATCTTTCCCAATATTTCATTTCATGTATCATCAGTGTTTATCGCCTGTGGTGCCTCTGTAGCAAAACGTGCGTTAAACACGATTTATTCATTCATATAGAATTAATTGACTAGACTTCTATCTAGAATTTAGAATTGAACATTCATCTTCATCTGTATTAAGAGGTTGTTCTTTTATTCATTGCTGTAGAACAAAAATTCATAAAACATTCTAACTACATTGTTAGAATATGGAAATTTTTTTTCATAGCGAGTGTTGATTTCGTATACATCAGACATGGCAATAAAGCGTTTCAAAATTTAAATATCTTAGAATAATGAAAATGTAACATTCAATTATCCCCTCATATGTCTTTATTTGTATTGGAGAGAAGGGAATATTATTCATATGGAAGAAACCAGAAAAAAAACACGCATATTATAAAAGATAAAGTGAAGTTTATTCAAATTTTAATAGAAATGCCAGAAAAAAGAGACAATTTCTACCTAACAGAAAGAAAGTACAGTCATTCACTATCATGTAGCCAGGGTCGTTCAGTTTGTCATCAACAGTTGCAGTTCTCAGCGGCGGAAGTAGTAAGCTGCGGCGGGATAGGGTGCAGGGGCTGGTGCGGCGGCGTAAGGGGCGGCATATGGGGCGGCAGCATAAGCAGCTGGAGCGGCACCGGGAGCAGCATAAGGATAGGCACCATAAGCTCCATATGGGGATGCAAGGTACAGCGCCTCGGAGCCCTTGAGAGACTCATCGGTGTCCTGCGCAGAGATGGCGGCCAGGATGACGGCGAAGAAGACGGCAACAACCTGAGAATCATCACGTGCATTCATTCAAGCAACGTTCCAAAAGATTAAGTAATTACATGCTGAGGATATGGACTTATCACCTATCACTTTGACAAGTGTGGGTTCTGAGTGTAACTAACTTCTTATCCAGAACAAACATTAGATCTAATCATTGTCAGTTAATCACGATGGTATTATTATTATTATTATTATTATTATTATTATTATTCATTGGAAGGGCAATAGTACAGTTTTATCAGAACGTATTTTATTCTATGCTAGAACAAAATTAATAAATAAACACCAATTTAAATTTGAAACCATAAATTTAGAGATGATGCACCGTTCAACTGCTGCCTATAAATTATACAATATTCAAACATTTACAATTAATTGTATTTAATGCATTATTTACAAATAAATAATTAAATTTATGTTATCAAATTCTTTATAAATTTACCTTTTATGCTACAAGTGTGGACAATCAAAAATAATTGTTCTAGTGTGAGTTTTTAAAAGCACATTTACTCCTAAAACGAGCAAAATTTTCTTCAAATTAATCATAGCTTCTAAATAACCAGTGGTTTGCATTTATACAGTTCTCATATAGACTGAGAAAACACATTTATTATTATTATTATTATTATTATTATTATTATTATCATTATTATTATTATTATGAATTACGAGAAAATATTTTATATGCTTTTGGGTTTTAATGTATATGAGCAAAAATAGAAACGAAATAATAAAAGAAAGATTACTACGATATTATAAATAAAGTTATAATACTTCTTAAACAAATACAATTAGTTGCTTTAAGTTGAAAAATAAGTGGCGTTTTGCGGCATAATGAATTTTAATTACAAAACTGTGAAAAACTTGAATGTATTAAATTTATAGTGAATATCTGGGTGCAAATACTGAACAGTCTTCCTGAAGCAAGAAGTTAGCAGCACACTAAGTAACTAAGCGATTTTACAGTTGACTAAATCCCTTATGCAAGTTTTTCGTTTCAGAGCTTTGCATTTTAAATTGAAAACGAACTACATGCTTTGGCCGTTAAGTGAGATTTCGACTCTAAGAATTAAATTAGATGAAAAACTAGACAAATGCAAGACGTTGCTTCGGCCACATGATAATTTGGCCACAACCAAAAGAGATAGCGAGAGAAATAAAAAGGATTAGATAAAAGTGTCATAGTAGTTGAGTCTATTACAAGAAAACATTCTAGAAAAAAAAAGTCAAATGTAAGCTTTGATAATTAGGCTAAGAAAATGAAGTTTGAGAAATATGTATTATTAAATACTGTGGCGTTATAGAGATATTTTACAACTATTTGCAAACAACTATTAAAAAGAGTATTAAAATAATACTCTCTGGTTGCTGTAAGATAATCTGAAAAATTGGGCACATTCACGAGAGCTGAAGGAAAGATAAAAAAAAAAAAAAAAAAAAGACTGTCCAAATAAGAAAAATAAAACTAAAACAAATAAATTTAATACAAATATTCTATTGTGGGAAATTATATTAAATTTTCAGTATCACTAACAGTAGTTCTTGTTTAAAATAGGATGTTTAGTTGATTTTTCCTTTTATAGAAAAGCACAAGAATATGGGGACACATTCAAACCAGTTCTATGCCGAAGGTATGTCTTGAAAATGTAAAGGTCTGATTAGAAACATTTATTTGCAATACATATTATTTGATGTTAAAGCAATAAACAAACTTAAGTCCAGGATCTACATCGTCTCCTGTTTTATTTACATTCCAGAGAGGAAAGATGTTTAATCAGGCACCGTGTTCTAATGGAGAATCACATTCAAACCCCACTTTAAAAGAAGAGAGACTTAGAGTTCGTTACGGCGATGGATTTCTTAATTAAAGAAACCAAAATTAAACTAGTATATTTTAGAATAAAGCATTCACATATAAAAATATGTGAATATTTTAATAAATAATTGTATGCTTTTAAGGTCTTTAGTTCAAAAAGATGAATATTATACAGATTCTATGCCGTTTTACATTGATATGTTTATATTTAGTTTAAATTTGCTTTATCCATAAACTTAGACGATTTTTATCTCCATTCTATTAACCGTCTTGCGGGAATTGCTGTGAAATTTAATTATAAATTTAGTACAGCGTGTTTCAGCTTTAATATGTAGATATTTTCTTACTTGTAAAAGAAGCTCCATATAGACATTGTTTTAAAAATTAACCAATAGTGAACTACTTAATAAGTTGTTGGAAAATATTCAATCGTTGAAAAAAGGCATACTTACGAAGCCCTTCATATTGATGGAAGTTTTGTAAATTTGGTGGTATCCGCTGCTAGCTGACTGCTTTTCCGCTGAGAAGCGACTGGTGCAGAACGTTTGATCAGCCATCTTTTTATACCCAGAAACTGACCATTGTTGTAAGGGTGGTAGTGCTCACCTAACTCAAAGAGTTGACAGTCTAATACCTTCTGTTCTCGCGTGGAACATGATTTGCAGCATTCAGCACAGAGAAATATTGACAGGATGTGCTGTCATGGCAAATGTTATCTCCAACTGTGTTACAATAAAATAGAGGACATTTTATTTATATATTGCTTTAATATTGTAATACACCTATATACCAAAAGATGACAAGCCACCTTTGAAAGGCTACAAGTATTATTTCATTTTTATGGAGGTTAAAAACCAAATCCCTGAAAAGTAAGTTAAGTTGTTACTGTCCTAATTTTTGCACGAAACAAATCTTTGGTATGGACCCATAATAAAAAGCATTTGTTCTTTTTCTTTAGCTGATTTTTTGTATTCTTTAACTATTCCGCGAGAATTTTAGGAAATATTCGTTAATAATAATTATGATTTTGTGCAGTTATATACATTTTCTGTATTTTGTGCCAGTTTCAAAAATAAACTTTTAAATCGAAGCTAAATTAAACACTAATATGTAAATATATGATTTTATTTTATATTTTCTCTTACACTAACTAATGGGTAATAATATCGAAGCCATCCTATGTAATGGGACTAAGATTTACATAATTAAAGATTACAGTGGTACATGCCCTTTTTTTCCGGATGTCCAGAGCTGCGGGCGCTCCAAATTGAAGCACCTGTTTACTGCCATGTTGATGAAAATTGAGATATTCAGTAAATGAAGACGTTTGTGGATTGTATCGCAATAATAAAAGTGCATTGAAGATTAAACTACTACGGTAAAGATTTATCTGCATTACTACAAGCTATTAGGTATTGGGATGATAAAAAATTGATAATTATTCAGGAAACCAAAAGCGCTAAGCTATCCAAAAATTGCTTGATTTTACTTGAATGAATGAATGTTGTTTAACGCCCGTTTTGCCCGTTTTTACTACTGAGGCACTACAGGCGATGAACACTGATGATACATGAGATGAAATGATACACTGGGAAAGGATTCATTTTTAAGGAAGGAAACGTTCCAGGCCTAATTTTAGGGTACCTCCCCGGCATTTACTATTCATGAGGACTGAGGAAAACGTGGAAAAAACCTCAGTCAAGGAGGGCGGTTCTGGCGGGATTCGAATTCCAGATCTCCCGCTCACGTGTTCACGCCTTAACGACCTCGGCCACCCGTGGCGGATGATTTTACTGGAGCATAGCATCTAGGAGTAAGTTTAAATAGCAATTGAGGATGGAATGAACAAAAGAAAAAATATTATTAGGGGGGAAATAGACATCGAAAGCTGTAGCGTGTAGTTTATATAGCTATAATTGAGGAAACATTGCTATGAGAATGGATATTTTCGGGGTGTTCGAGGAGAGGATTACTTGTGATTTGATTCACAGAAGTTTCTGTAAACTATTTTTGGGTCTACCGAGGGCATCATCCAATGGCGTAGCTCAAAGAGAATTAGGACGAATAGAGAACAAGGTAAAATAATGGAAAGGACATTTAAGTATTAGTTCAGGATCAACAGACTAGAGGAAGAAAATATTATGAGACAATGTTTAATTTTACAAAGAAGTATAAAACAAAGAGACAGTGCAATATAATTAAGGACATTTTGGAAAGAATTAATTTGGGAGAAATACGTAAATAGAGGAAATGAAAATAAATAAGTTTTGAAATCAATTAAACTAAGGATCTAAGATATTTAAGCACAAAAATAACTGTGGCTTGTAGTTACGTTTATAAGATGCATGAAAAATACTTAAGGAAAGAAAATATATGCTGAATATTGTAATAAAGTTAACAGAGAACGATTTAAATGAGTCAAAACTGGAGTTTAAAAGGTGAAAGTAGTGGGTGAAAGATGAAATAGAAATGTGTCTAATATGTAGAGAAAAACACAATATCTGGCATAGTTTATTAGAATGTAAAGAAACGAGATTGTTGAAAGAGAAATGGAATTATTTTCCAGCAGAAGTGGCTGCGAATAAGATAAGGGATTTAAGTGGAGGGAAAAAATATAAATAGATAGGAAGTTATTTACGGAAAGTGAGAGTGATAAATTAACGAGCAAAAGAAATAAATCAGTAGAAAATTATTAGAGATGACAACTTTATTCTGTGAATGAATCCAATTTTCTAATAACCTCAGTTTTGTCTGTTTTGGATCAATTGTGCACTATTAGTTATAACATTTTCTACTAATAAGACGGTCAGTAACTAAATTAAGATATACTATTATACAAAATAATATAAAGATAACAGATTGACTGTATAATTCTTTATATTGTATTTTACTTTGCATTCATTGTATTAAGCATTGAATAAATTTATTCATATTGGAGCATAGTATTGTTTAACAGAAATCAGAGAAAGGCTTAGCTGAAGCAGGTATAGTGTCTGATTCCTAGTAAGTAGTTGTGTTTTACAATTATGAACAGCAGAGAGAAAGAGATTTTGCCCATATAAAAGTGCATATATCAGAAAACAAATACAAAATAAGATATGGTTTTGCAAGAATACTAAGAAAAAAAAACGCGCAAAGATCTGTTGTAAATCAAAAATATTGTAAAAGCTACATCTCATAAATTCCAACAGCCAATTTGCTACATAATTATAAATATTTTTAGAGACAAAAGATTCTACTTATTTCGCAGTTAAGTAACTATAGATTTATAAGTTCCATTTATGTAAGCAATTAACATATATCAACCAATGAACCAACAACTTAAAACGTGCGAAAAGAAATTCCATATCCTCTGTTATCACTGTATGTACATTCCTACACAACACACAAAGTCAAATAATCGCGTAATCTAAAGAAACAGATAGCTTATAAATATATGATCAACAACACTTATATGAAATTATTATTTTCCAGTTAACATACAATATGTTTCTCTCTTTAATTATGTCAAACGATTTTAGGCACTAACATTATATAAAGAACAAATATAAGTGAAAATCGACTGCCTCCATGGTCTAGTGGTAACGTTTGCGACTGTTAATCCTGAGATCCTCAGTTCTAATCCCAGTCAGGGCAAGATTTCTGAGTAAAGTTTTTTTCGGAGATTTTGCCCTGTAAAGTGGAATGCCAGATAACTTTAAGACGTCGAGGACTCCGAGCTCATATGCGCCAACATTAATTCATTTCATTTCATTCATGCCTACAAACTTACATCTATAGTTATTCAGTATTCTACAGGCATCGCCAGAAGACCAAAATGTTTAAAAAAATGTTTAATTAAGTAATTTTCTTTCTTGAATATGAGTGCTTTTAAGACCGTGGATCAACCTATCTAAAGATCTCTTTTGACTGTAGTTACTATTATTGCAATAAAAGAAGAAAGGACTAAAAACAAGATCATAATGCAAATTTAAAAATAAAACTAACGTACTGTAGGTGTGTAAAAGTGTTAACAGAATGGCTGAACGTAAAGAGATGCTTCACAATGTAAAAGGCAACAAGCATTTTTTGTAAACCCAAATGTAAGAGACAGACTGGTCTGTCTTTAAGATAGAAGAAGCATGCGGATGACACCAAGGGAGTCTAAGAGGGACAAGAAGGTCAAAAGAAGATGATAAGAGTTGATTCGGATAGTAATATTAAGATGACGACTACAAGTAATAACAACAAAGAATATAAAATATAACAACTTGAGTAAAGATGATGCTAAAGAACAAGTGAAAATAAAAAAATAAAAATGATAAAGATCTTGCTGAAATTAATCGAATAGAGATAGAAGAAAAACACGCAAATAACAGAAAAATGGACAATTTTAGTTCAAGAAAATAACTAGGTAGCGTTTTATGAAATTACAAAATAAATTTTATACATTCTGTTTCTTAACTTTAATTTACACTCTTCTTATTGTGGTATTTGATGTTGTACATGCTTTAAATGTACTTTATTGCTAATATTAATTTCTTTATTTTCTGCAATAAGTGACATAATCCGTAGTCGCCATTATTTGGTATATATCTTCCGTTTTTTCCACCAGGGCTATTTTGTGCATCATCTTCAGCAGTTTCTCTGTTATTTTTCACAGTTGCCATTCGTATATAATTTACTTTATATAATTTGACGTAAGAGCAATGGAACAGTAGAAATGGGCATATAAAATACCTTTTAATCTACTAATACTACTGGTTAACTTAAATCTTATCTAGGGGCTCACGTTTTCAGATTGTTATGGCTCATTGTAATACTGAAATGTTAGGTTAGGTTAGGTTAAGTGTTCGATCAAGTTTTGTTTATACAATTGTCTTAATTAGCGTTATTTCTTACCCCTACTTCTGTAGGCTACAATTTGGTTGGTTCATAAGTTTGTGGTTTTTTATTTACTGTTATGAAGGTTTTTATTTCAGAGGAATAGCATGCAGAATTAATCTGGAATATATTCTCCTTTATTATCTATGACTCTCTCCCAACGCTGGGGTAGTTGCTTCATTTCTGAAGAAAGCTTTCGGTTTGTAGCTGAAGAAGTCCTCAAGTCAAGTATATAAAGCATCTCCGTTATCTTTAACGTATTGCATTTTCTTCGTCCTAATAATCACTAATCTTCTTCTATTTCCCTCTCCAACTTCCTCCTCATGTTCTACCCCGTCCATGTATGTAACTTTGTGATGTTTTGTTTTACGTTTTTTTTTTTTCAACAGAATTGTGCCATTGCTCTTATAATGAGGGTTATGAACGAAACTGAGAGGGTGTCGTAAGGAAAACGAAAGCACTGATTTCAGCATCTCCTTTTATAAAATTGGTAATTAGGTAATTTGATTAAGAATATATGATATTACGTAATTGGGTTGTACTATGAAACAGCTGAAATTTTCACAAAGAACTGCTGCAATCTTTCGGAAACCGCAGCAATCATTACATAGGTTTCACTTTTGTCACTAGTGTCGCTCACATCAACATCGCCTGGTTCATTGATTTGAATAAACGGGTTCCGCGTTCGAGAAATCAAAAACCTTTGCAAGATATGGTTCAATATATTGAATAATATGAAGTACTAATAATGCTGTACCTAGCAGTAACATAACTGATCTACAGAATAACTTGTTTAATACTTTGAA
The DNA here is from genome assembly GCA_030762175.1 of Metallyticus violacea. Taxonomy (NCBI): domain Eukaryota; kingdom Metazoa; phylum Arthropoda; class Insecta; order Mantodea; family Metallyticidae; genus Metallyticus; species Metallyticus violacea. Next base: position 59,455,054 of record CM060830.1, on the reverse strand, counting down.
ATTGCTTTTCTTTGTCAAGATTTGTAGTTTGGAAAATGACCTTATGCGGCAATATGAAGCAAAATGTTACAAATTACATATACCTTTTATTGTTCCAGGTTTTGTAATGATAAGAACTAAACTATACTCGAGAGAAGGGGAATAAACTAGAAGGAAAAATATAAGGCAAGTTTGTTTTCGAATATGTTTATTTGTAATTTCTGTTCATTAAATTTTTCCTATAATTTCTTAAACACATTTTAAAGAAAACTTTTAGAATATAATTTTATGTCAGATTAATTGTATAAACTACAACTAATAAATAAACAATCTTAGCAATAGCAATAAAATGATTTTATTTATATTTTAGTATTTACCTATTTCATATTATCGCCATATTATCAAAATTCCATATATCGTGACATATTTTAAAATAATTGCGTTTATTAAATAATATTTATTATTTGTGTATAGAAACTGACAATATGTATGTAAAATGTATATGCTAAAGCTAATACCAAGATACTATGCATAGCTGTATTTTAAATAAATTATTATTTTTAAAATTAAAAAGATATTCCATACTACTATCATCTCCCCTATGTTTACTTCCACCATCACTACTCCATGATATTCACACTCGGCTATCAGCTTCAGGCTCGCCGATATACAAATGGCGTAACGTTGGCTCTTACTTCAGGGGATCTTCTTGTTATCATCTTATTCTGCTGCTTCCTCTCCTCTTCTTGTTATCTCTTTTCTACCGTCTTCGTCTACTTGTTTTCCATAAAATCTTATCTTTCTTTAGATTGCAAGTGCATGTCGGTCAAGGAATTCCCAATGTTAAACATTATTTGACGTGCTCGAATTGCTTGAACTATCTATTTCGAACCTTTATTTACCTAATTCCTAATGTTTTTGCCTTTCAGTGTAATACGTGTGTTAAAAATGTGAATTTTATTATGTTATTTTTAGCATATTGTTTAATTGTTCAATCTGACCTCAACTGTATAGAGTAAGTTTTTAATATTTATTTTGACGAGTGGAATGTAAAATAAAAGTTACACAAAGTACGAAATTGTACCTTTACTGGTATGGAAACAGAGTTCAATCTTTTTAAGACGCCGACTAGCACACAATTTTTACATTTTGAAAAGAAAAAAATGTGTGGCTACATGAATCTCCCGCAATAAAACCTGGAGCGCTGTGTACTCTACATGCAGTGCAGTTGCTTTGCTCATGAATCATTTGTGGCAGTAAAGCCCCCCATTGTGTCAATGGTGACACAGAAATTAGAACAAAACGATGCATTCAGCAAGCCCTTCCCCACCTGGACTTTTGGGGTATATATAGCACATCGCAGCAAAAGTCAGATATCCTCAGTTCCTGTTGACTTCTCAGACAGACACAACAACAATGAAGTTCTTCGTAAGTACCTACTTCTCAACAGCTCTCATGCTGTCCGAAAGTGTTTGCTTTGCTATGTAGCATATTAAAACGTTTACTTAAATGCGTCTAATGTGATAGGTGAGCGGTCTCTTCTGTGTCCTAGCAAATACCTATCTATATTAAGAATAGACCTTGGTTCTCAGTGGATGTATCAATCTTCACCCCACAGTTCGCGAACCCCTCCCACAGGAGTGCATAAAGTATAGGAATGCTGTTAACAGCACTTACTCTTGAATGTATAGATACAATGAGTTATAAAAACGAAAAATAATACACATTTATGATGTACATTTATTTAGATAAAGAAATTAAAATCAAACGTTCTATTCTACTGACTATATTACCAGGAAGCTTTCGAAAACATGAACTAGTAGAAAAAAATCACTCATAATGTACCGCCGTAGTTTTTCTGGCAACAGCATGTAACTTTCAGCAGTGAATTGCGGAGGCTGGGGCTCGCCTATTTCTCCAGACTATCAAAGAAAAATATGCCTTTCGTAGCAACTATCTTAGTGAAAACCCCATTATCTGCACTCCTTTATCTATAAAAACTGTTTAGAATATGTAGGTTCAGAATTTAGAATACAAATGCCTCCCATGATGCCAATATATCACAGCTTGTAAATAAAATGCAGAATTCCACTCATTTCGAAATTTACATTAACGAGTAATGTGTGTCATAGTATATTATTTATTAATATTAGAGCTTTATGCTTTTAAATGAAATGCTATTTTTATGATTATTAACATTAATTAAGGATACATTATCTTAGAGGTTAAGGAAAGTTGTTGATAGAATATAGAGGTCACATATCTCATGTGTGTGTGTGTTTTTTTTTGAGTAGTGTTTAACGCCCGTTTTTACTACTGAGTGTGTGTGTGTGTGTGTGTGTGTGTGTGTTTTGTTTCTTCTTCTTTTACTTTACGAGAATGAATTCAAATTTCTGGTCGTGAAATTCTGGTCGAGAGGTTCTTTTGCAAATGTATTCTTAAATTTGGGAGATAAAGCTCTTCATTCATTTGGGAGATAAATGACTTGTTCTTTCTGTATAATGTATTGATACTCTATCTCATTATACAGTTCAAAAAGTTGTTAAGTTTACAGGATTTAGTCGTAAACACAATTGATTATGAACTAACAGAATGTAATGTTTTCTCACTTGCAGTATAATGCTTGGATCAAGATTATCACGATTTACATTAGAAGCTTATAGTATATGATTACAATATTTACTTTCTAGATCTTCGCCGTTATGTTCGCCATCATCCTGGCTGCTATCTCTGCTCAGGAAAGCGACGAGTCCTTCAAGGGCTCCGAGACGCTGTACCTTGCAGCTCCATATGGAGCTTATGGTGCCTACCCTTACGCCGCCGGCCCCCTTGTTCCTGCTGCTGCCCCCATCGCCGCTGCCCCTGCTGCTGCTGCTGCCTATCCCTACTACTATCGTCGTTGAGGATCAGAACTGATGTCATTATTCGCGTATTGAGCTGGACTGAATCATGGCAAACTTTGTAAACAAATGTCTGTGAAATGTTCCTAGAAACTTTAACTCTTAATCTTTGACTTTTTTCTTCAATAAAACTATAACTATAATTTAATAACAAATTTTGCTGTTTTTATTACAATTCCAAAATAGATCCCAAATGCATCTTCTTCTTTTTTTGAGTAGTGTTTAACGCCCGATTTTACTATTGAGGCATCACAGGCGGTGGACACTGATGATACATGAGATGAAATGATAGCATTGGGGAAGGATATTTTAAGGAAAGAAACGTTCCAGGCCTAAGTTTAGGGTACCTCTCCAGCATTTGCCATTTATAAGAACCGAGGAAACCCTGGGAAAAGCCTCAGTCAAAGAGAACGGTCCTGGCGGGATTCGAATCCCAGACCTCCAGCTTTAAAGTCCGCGCCTTAACAACCTCGGCCACCCGTGGCGATAAATTCATCTTAGTTGATATAGATTCCATATTTGATTTGCATATAATATACCGTAAATATTTCACATACCCTCTCGAATGAAGAGTCTGCCATCACCCCATTGGAAAAGCAAGGCAAATATTACATTGCAATAGCTTTACTAGGTACATGCTGTACTTTCACACCAACTAGAGTTTAAAGCATAAATATTTATAAGTCTATGTTTTAAAAAAAGTTGACTCAATTCATTTGAAAATCAATGACTTCGTGGATTGGATTAGATTGGAGAGCAGGAATTTTCGATACTTCAGCCGTGCTCAAGAGCTGCTGTTTGTTTTCATGTTCCCTTCCCGAGAAGAATGGATGAGATGAGGGAGTCACCGGGGGGCCAAGATCCATGAGCCACTCCACACCAAACGCCGAGACAAAAACTTTCCTAAAGTGCAAGTCACCGCTACAACGTATGCAGCACCACCTCGCCAAGCAATCAAAATTAATAGAATAAAATGAGGCTAAATGGGAAAATTCCTGAAAAGGAAAGATCTATCCAGCATTCGCCTAAGCGACTCGGGAAGAACACGAAAAAACCCAAGTTCAGAATGACCTACCCCAAGGGAGTTGAAACTGGAACCTTCCAAATGCGAGTCCAAAGTGCTACCACTTGAGTCATCCTGATTGGTAATTGATAAAATTAATAATTTAGGAATTTATTTATTCATTCATTCATAAACATCAATTTGATTTCCCGAAGCTCTTTTCCAGCCTTCTTGATTATTTCAGTCTCCATCTTCCCCACATGCTACTTAGAATTTCGTCCACTTATAATTTTCTTCAAATGTTTTTTATTCTTTGGGGAGGGGGGTCTAACCTCTTACAATTTTTAAACATGCCCATACTATTGTATCTTCTAATTTATAAAGTCTAATTCCATCAATAGGCTTCAATGTTCTCGAGCTAGAGAAGTTGTAGATTCGATCCCTGCTGAGGTCGGTTCTCCAATAGGGAATTGAAGAAATGGATCCCATGTCTCTTTGATTTACGGCACGTTAAAGAACTCTATAAGTGAAAAAAATTTCTTAATAAAATTATAAACAGTTTCATGTCCTCTAAAATATTAATTACCTTATTTACTTTAGTTTTCTACAGGTTGCCGATGCAGGCATTCAGCTCTGTAGGAAGTTAAGACTAACTAATTTCTCTTGATATAGTTTACTTCTCTCTTAAACTTAGATAACCCCAACTATTAGAGGAAGCCAAGGCTTTAAATGAGCTGTGATGTCATATTAGAAGAGTGAACATTCATATTCTCTGTAATAATATTCTGTAAATTCTGGCACAGTGATGCCAACCCTCCATTTTCGTCGAAAGAAACTTTTGCATGTGTTCTTGATATTAACTGCAATGTTTTCCCCCTATTAGTTATTTCATTTCTTACGCTGTATCTTTTTAGAATTTAGGTATAATCCGACTCCACAAAATACTGCTTAATTTTGATACAATTACTCTTCATTTATATTTCTTTCATTAATTGTACATTTCAAGCAGTGCCTATTGATTCACCTCTTTCCATTTATCTTTGAACCTCTTCTCTTATTCTTTCCTTAATTGTCTTCAATATTTTAAGATGAACATTTTATTTTCCATTTTTCTAAGGCATCCTAAAGGTGTACTTAAAATAACGTTGCTGATTCTCAAAAGGTTTGTAAATATTTGCTATCAAAACAATATGAGATATTATTAGTATTAGTATTAATGTTATTACTATAATTATTTAGCTTTAAATGGATATTCAGCTATATGACGTGAAATTTTTATTTTACATTTTAAAAACCACGCTCTAGCTATGACTTTGTGACATAATATTGTTACTTTAGTATTAACAACTATGCTGAAACAACCACTTGCTTACTAGTGAAACATTTTCGTGATTTATAGTCGCTAAGAAATTATTTGATTTGCGCTATACGTGTGGAATGTGAGGTAGATTTTTTTTAAAAATGGACAATAACTTTAACTTCCCATTTATTACAAATTATTACAAAAATTAATTATTCAAAGAAAGTCCAAACAATTAATATAATAATATATCTGTTTAGACTGAGATACATTAAGTGTGAAGACTGCACTATAGAAAAAGTTTTGAATTTTTTACCTACAAAATATATAATAAAAACATTAAATATTTATAATGTAATTTACTTATAATTCTCCAGAATGAAGTTGAAACCAGCTGGCTTTATCATCTAAATTAGTAGACCTTGTAAAACAAAGGAATGTCTACTCATTGTTTTTTGTTTTATTTACTGTCCATTTGACTGCGTTGGTCTTTTCGCAAAGTCTGTAGATTCGTGAACTGCATACTATAGATTTGTAGGGATGAATGAAATTAAATGATTTAAAGATGGCGCAAATGAACTTAAATGAGCTCGGAGTCCTTGACGCCTTAAAGCATTCTGGCATTCACCTTCTCAGAGTAAGGGAAAACTCCGGAAAGAAAAGTTCAGCCACACAGCTTCACCTAGCATGGATTCGAACCAAGGACCTCCGGATTAGTAGTTGCAGACGTTACCACTAGCCCATGGAGGCGGCCAACTATTTTTATAATGTTTGTGTTTTTGCTTATTATAGTAAGAGTAAAATTAATACATTTTAGTTATAACTGTATATGAGAAAGTGACTAATTTGAAAAGATTTTAAAAAATAAAATAAAATACTAAATAGATATTTTAAAAGACAAGGCCGGCCATATGTATGTTCTTATAGTAATGTTAAATTCCTGTGCACTATGTTTTCAAATCGAGCCTGTATGTACTTTTTATGCTTAATTCAACGTGGCTGTCATCCATTTCAAAATGTACCCAAAGTTCGAATAAGCTTGAAAGATGCTTGCAAGCATGTCTTATGTAATCGCTGCACATACTTGTCGAATATAATTCTTCAGGTCCTGGAAATCTCTTACTTTGGTTTTGTACACACAAGAATTAATAAACACCTGAAGGCGTCAAATCGATGAACGTTATGGCCATATTCGAGGTGAACCTCTGTCTATTCATCGATAGGATAAGCAGAGGATAGGATACCCAAAAGTTTCTCTAAATTTTCAAACCACGCAATAGTCACTCGTTCCTCTAAAAACAGTATTCTGTAGTGATAGCTTGAAATAAAAAAATAATAACATCGAAGTTTTCAGAATATTAACTTTATGACACGATACTTTGAAATGGATGGAGTCATGTTGGAATAAGGTAATTAATATATACACATCTGGCATATACAACAAATTATTATTCCAAGAAAAGAGATCAAAGCTTTATGTCCACTCTGTATTGTTCATTAATAAATTATTTATTCACTATAACGCTAAGATTTGTATATATCACTTAATATTAGCTTTCAACCTTACTGTGTAACATACATAAATACTCATTCCTACCCCCATTAGCACAATAAAAGTATTCAAATGATTGAATTTGTATTCATGGTTAATGAAGTGTGTGTTGTTGTTGATTTCGTTTATTTACGGACGGCCTTTAACATCTCAAGTCATCAGCGTCCCCTTTATTCAGGACGTGAAGAAGCTCTTAAACTTGAGGTTCTTTTACCTGCCGTAAATCTACGACATGGGATCCACAGTTTTACTTCCCTTCCGAAGGAAGCCATGCATAGTATTTTTAACCCGAAAAAATCCATCAATGCTGGTCCAGATTGAACCCGCGATCTTGGATTTAGAAGGCAATATGGTTACCACTACACCACCAAGACCGATATGAAGTGTATACATTTTATAATAAAGCTTATTTTATAATTTTATATTTGACACCAATACTTTCACAAATCGTATTTTTGTTAAACGAATGCATTGCTTTGTTCCACGTTGAGTTTGGAACACATTTATGGTTGTGACACAAAATGGTATTTCAGAAGTTATAGTAATTTTGCATCTGATACTACTAGCCAAATCAAGCTGTCACAACATTGTACAGTCGTGTTTTTAAACCTTAATCTACATTAAACTTAAACTATATATCAAAGATATAGTAATATTAAGAAAAGGAATATTTAGACAAAAAAGAATTTAGTTAATTTTTATTAATATATAATATACAAACTTCCAAGAAGCTTATCTGCAGAACTTATAAAAGCGAAAATACTATAAGACTAAAGAATACAGCTACCATGTCGAAAACCAGGCCTGTATACAGCTCCCTGCGCTTTTCCCACTTTGTGAAAACTCCCTGGAAGCATTCCATGCATCATTTGCGATGCGTAAAGGATTTCCTTCACGAAGCAAAAACAGAGATACTCCAGAAGAAGTCTTAGGCGCCCAAGTCTGGCGAGTAAGGCGGATGAAGAAAGGTGATCATGCCCTTGCAGCCGTACATGAAACAGCCATTCTTTACAACCAACTGTCATGCTCAAAAATGCATTGTATTAACTGGTAGGAATTTATCTAAGATTTTCCAGTACTTTGAATTAGCCCGTACCTTTGCAATAATTTGAGCTCTTTTGCATTGTTTTGTAAACAATTCATGAATTCCATTTATTTCTCCCAACTAAGGGAAAGAATTGTGAAGGAACCGATGTTATATGAAATCGATAACAAAAAAATAAAATAAAAAGAAACATCGCCAAATACCTGCTTTACTAGTTTATTTCGGACATTTTTTTTTATTTATTTATGGACGCTCTTTAACATCTCAGGTCATCAGCGTCCCATTTGACTCAGGGCGTGAAACGGCCGACAAATTTTGCTCAGAGGCCTCTCTTTCAGGCTTAAGGTTCTTTTTCGTGCCGTAAATGTACCCACGGGATCCACGGGACCCACGGCTTTACTTCCCTTCCGAAGGAAGCTATACTTAGGATTTTTACGCCCGAAAAAATCCATCAGTCCTCGCCGGGTTCGAACCCGCGAACTTGGGCGTAGGAAGCAAGTATGGTAACCACTACACCACCAGGACCGACATTTCGGACATAATCTGTATTCTTAAGTAATGTGAGTTTTTGAGGATTTTGTATTAGTTTATAGTATTCAAATGCTATTTGATTTTTAAAGGTTTTAAGTGATAATTGGTTTAATTTATAAGATTTTTGGGGGTTTTCAGCTATTTTTGCTATTTTTTTAAAAGAAAAACAATTTTCCAAATATTAACTAAATTATTAAAGAGCAATATTGGTTTTGAGTTAAGTATATTATATTTCAGCATTCTAAGTAACTTTAAGAAGCGAAATAGTCATTTAAAAACCTACCTTATATTTGCAGTAGAACATTGTCATTGGTTTCACATTATCTTTCTTCATATTGTAAGTCAAGACTCTTCAGTAGAAATAAATTAAATGCACAGTTTCCTGAAGAACTCTGCTATTAATTTCATGATGTCCGTAAAGCAAGTTAGACAGAATCTGAACATTATTTATCCTACCATCTGAAACATAATATCAGTTAATATTCTTGGTTTGCAAAGAACGGAATCAATTTCTCCGTTTCCGTAAGGGATGCGTCCTAGGTAAAGTTATGTAAACATTCTGTTTTACACCTCGTAACTGGATCTTCCGGCATCATTTTAAATAATTATGTAGTTATTTAGTCTTTGTTGAAATTTCGCAGTTAAGTCCTTCTTTCCTCTATTTTCGCGTTAATTCGTCAATAGGACAATGTATTTATTCATTGATTAATAACTTTCTTATAGATTAATTTTAATATTTCTTCAGGTACTCTAAAAAACACGCTGGCCCCTAACCATTGTTTATTCTAAGCAACAAAGAAATTATCAATTTGATTATTCAATGCAATAATCGTATGTTTTTAATTATTCTATTAGGAAGGCGTGTAATACATTAACATTACGTGTTGCATTGAAAAATATGCACAGAGTGACCATGTCAAATCTTCCCAGTGAAAATAACTGCATATTTAATATAAATATAATTTAAACAAAAAGCACTTCAATTTCGATACTGAGGCAGAGATTTAAAACTTATGTTGAATAAATTTTAGATTTTAACCCCTCGTCCTCAGTCACCTCCACTTTGTAATTTCAAATGATACCTCCATATTTTGTTGCCTAAATTTCAAAGAGTATGCAATTTATACCATATCTTTCGCTTTCTATCTTTGCTTGCAAATTGTTGTTATTGCCACTTACATTTAGACAGAATAATGCTATAAAAACTATTGAATTGTATTTTGGTAATAAACTGTTTCAAAATGTTGCATATCCTACAAGAAAGAAAGGAAAAAAACTGCATTAGTCAAATCAGATATAGACTGTATTAGTGTAATATTAATAATTGTAACTTTATTCAAAATAAATTGCTTTTCCGTTCTATTTATTTTTTTTTCCTGTTAATATTCAAACAACAACCTCCAATTATCCAGGCAGAGATAGAAAAAAAGATGTGATTTAAGTATCAGAAGATAGGAACTCATTTGAAATCTCAACGTAGAGGGGACGGGGATGAGGAAGTGAAACCTAAAATTTAATCAATGTTGGTTTTAAACTTAGGCCGTTAGTTAATTGTTGTTTTTACTGGGAAAATATATGAATAAATCACTTATTTGTAGTATGAATTTTTTTTCTTTGAGCTACATTACAATTATAGTACATTAGTATAGTACATTACAATCTATTTTGGAACTCCTGACTAATCCTTGGCATTCTGTTCTCTCTTATAGGATATACACATTTTGAAATAATTTATTAACAAAATACAACTATTAAATGAAATACTCAGTAGTAATTATACAGAACCTATTTGGCCGACTTAACGGGGATTTGCTTGCCCTGTTTCTAATCGATTGTGTCCCTCCTCCGCTTTCCCGCCTCTCCGTGTGCTGACGCGAAGTCTTTGTGCTGTGCAGAAGTTGAACGTTGTAAGATTACGCATTTCAGTATTATAGTGTGTTAGTGCTGTTATAATGCCACACTTTGGCGCACAGAGTATCATGTATGATTCCTATATAACCACAAACTCTTGTAGAAAAGTGAGACGGCGATTTATAGACAGATTTCATGCTGTTCGTGCGCCTCATAGAGAAACTATTTGTAATCTTGTGAATAGATTTACGGAAATGGAATCTTTTCTTGATAAGAAACCAAAAGTAAAACGTTCTTACAGAGGAAAAACTCGATGACATCGGAGAAAATTTAGAACGAAGTCCTTTTTTTTTTTTTTTTTGGACGAAGCATGGTTTTATTTACATGACCAAGTAGCGACACACAGCAATAGATACTGGAGTGCAGAAAATTCCAATATTGTACTCGAAATGCCATTGTATGACCAAAAATTTGGTGTTTGATGTATGTAGAAATCTATGAGCTTGAATTTAAGGGGCTATGAATATCCGACTCGCCGGCAAACGCGTGCTTCCCGGTGCCAAGCAAATTCATGTTATGCCGGCCACGTGTTCAAACGAGGCCTCTTCCAAATTCAAACAATAACAACAATCCGGGTTGCCAGGCAACGATATAAAATAAAAGCTTTTATAAAAATTTACTCCTATTAAAAGGAAGCGGTGCAATTTGAAATTTCAAAGTGAGAGTGGCTGGGGCTGTGAGGGTGAAACCCAAAATTTAATCAAAATCAATATCCCTTTCAATATATAAATTGGCAAGTTTTTGTTTAAATTAAATTTATGTTAAATAGATGATTGTATAAACTCCAAAGTTTTGAAATGAAAACGCAATTAATTTTTGTTAAAAATGTTTTAAATATATAAGTAGGTTATAGCTTCTGATAGGTAAAAGCAGTAGGGCACCTACAATAGCAATAAGCTATTAGTACACTGTTTTAATTTTTAATTACGCTATAACGACTTTGGAGATCGAAGCAATTAAAAAGTGACTCTTTTAGATGAATGATTCAATTATGACGTCATACATAACCTTGCACCAAACATTAATTCATAGGGCTGACCTTTAAGCAGATACTATTTCAAATGCTCTTAATTTATAGCCGGAATTTTTTTTACAGAACTACGATGGCCATGTATGTGTGGAGAGAGGGGAAGATAGAGAGACAAAGTACCTCTGGAAGATAGCCGTCTTAAGGCCTTAACTTTAGACCAATGGCCATTGTTCTAAACATTAACCAAATTATCTAATTATTATTTGTTTTTTCGTATTGAAGAATATTTATATTTTATTACTGCGTAAGGAAGCAGAAGACATTGTTTGTTTATATCTTTAAATTTTGTAAAGTAGTAATGCACTTTAAAAATTATACAGAATGTAACAAAAATACTGGAACAAACCTTGAATGGCGGGTGCCTCACACCAAAACAAGGGGGGGGGGAGGTTGCCTGGTTAGTGAGTTATTATTGAAAGATAATACTCAACACGTTACAGGTACGATCCAACAATTTAAGTTTGTTAAAATAATAATGATAATTTCCAGATAAATGCAATTAATACACGTCAATCTACTGTACCCTAGATGGTGATGTGTTGTCATGGATACTTGTTTATATTTATCATTTATGTACATTCCTGTTTAGTCAGTTTCTAACGTTTGACTGATGCTGCAGTTCAATTGAATTTGAGCATCTAATTATGGCAGAATAATCAACCTTGAGCAGGCAGATGTGATGTTTTTATGTATGATTGAAACATGTACAAAACCCGTAACATAAGAATATGAAAGCTGTTCATGGAGTAAGTCAATAGTTTTGGGGTGATACTTGCATCTTCTTCAACATTGTTATAAGGTAATTATAAAGTTTCGATTCCTTTTTGAGAAAACGGCTTATTATATGTTTCTTATATAGGCAATCTCAAAGATGCTATCTACTAAAGAAAAAATAGCTGAGGATTTACTTACCAGGAGGTTCAAGTGAACTTTGAACGAAACTTCCATAAACTAGTTCCCACAAAGGTAAATATCGGACTACTGGTTCAGAAATTCGAGACCATGGGTACTGTGCAGGAACTGAAACTGTGCAACAGGTAGAGGATGCCATTAGAAAAAGCCCAAAAGCCTCAACCAGGAGACTAAGTCGTGAGTTGGGTGCACCACAACCGACAGTGTGGAAAACTCTCCACTACACATGAGGGGGGGGGGGAGAGAATACGGTCATACCACCTCTAAATTCGACACACGCTGAAAAGGGAGGAATACGCTGGTCGCAAAGCAATGTGTGCCGACCTGTTGTAGGCAGTCGAAGAGGATAATTTGCTGCAAAATGTGCTGTTTAGAGATGAAGTCACCTTCCACATGTGCGGCAGACACAACTGCAGAGTGTGGGCAAATGATCACACAAATGAGGTCTTCGAGTGGGAACGAAACACCCCAAAAGAGTCAATGTGTGGTTGGGGATCACAAAGTCTGAGGTGTATGGACCATCAGAACCCACAGTGACAAGCATTTTGTATCTAGCAATGCTGCAGTCTTCCTTTAACCTTAATTTCATCTTGGAAACGGCGGTTTTCTAACAGGATGGAGCACCCCCTCATTTCACATGAATCGTTCGTCATAACCTGGATGCCGCATTTCCACATGGAATAATTGGTAGAGCTTCATACAGCATTTGGTTTACTTTTTTGCATGGGGATATCATTGAATATGATTGAAATCACAAGTATACAAAATCAAAATTAATTCCATTGATCATTTAAAGCTCCTGTAATGCTAGAAAAGGTGTTTCGTGCAGAGGTTTGTTTTTTTTTTTTTTTTGAGTAGTGTTTAACGCCCGTTTTTACTACTGAGGCACCACAGGCGGTGGACATTGATGATACATGAGATGAAATGATAAATTGGGAGAGGATATTCTTTTTTTTTTAAGGAAGGAAGCGTTTCAGGCCTAAGTTTAGGTACCTCCCCGGCATTTGCCACTTATGAAGACTGAGGAAATCCTGGAAAAAACCCCAGTCAGGGAGGACGGTCCTGGCGGGATTCGAACCGCAGACCTCCCGCTCACGAGTCCGTGCCTTAACGACCTCGGCCACCCGTGGCGGTCTCGTGCGGAGGTGCGTTGCTGGGAGTTGTGTGTGGAAGTGCAGTATGGTCATGTGGAATAAACTTAAATGGATTATGTGTTAGGGTTTACATTCACTATATTGATTTGAATATAATATCTGTTTTTCACAAAAACGAATTGAAACTTTATAATCACCCTGTAGAATGATTTATTTCTGATAAGGTGTATGAGCGACTCATGGTCCTCCTCGATCCGCAGTTTGTTGTGCTACGAATCCTGTACCAGCAACTCGACGATAAACTGCAAGAAAAGTTTTTAGGGTTGACTTCGGTCTGTGAATGCCTTCTCATGCAGGTCCCATCTCGCTTTCTTTAACATTCGTGCAGCCGTATATAAAAATAATATTTCCCTGTTCACTATATGAGTACCCTGCCATAGTTAGTCCCTCAAATGTAATTGAACTGCAAAACAAATCAAGCATAAGAAATTGACTAATCATTTTTTTTATTGATTTATTTATGGACGCTCTTTAACACCTCAGGTCATCAGCGTCCCATTCAACACAGGGCGTGAAACGGCCGACAAATTTTGCTCAGAGGCCTCTCTTTCAGGCTTGAGGTTCATTTTCGTGCCGCAAATGTACGACACGGGACCCACGGCTTTACTTCCCTTCCGAAGGAAGCCATACTTAGGATTTTTACGCCCGAAAAAAACCATCGGTCCTGGCCGGGTTCGAACCCGCGTTTTGGGTTTAGGAGGCAAGTATGGTAACCACTACACCACCAGGACCGACTGACTAACCATGAATTTACATAAATTATAAATGTAAACAAATCTCTATGGTAACACATCGCCATCTAGGGTACAATATACATCAACAGATTGGCTTGTATCAATATCATCACTCGATTGGTCGATCCTGGTGGTGTAGTGGTTACCCAAGATCGCGGGTTCGAACCCGGCCAGGACCGATGGATTTTTTCGGGCGTAAAAATCCTAAGTATGGCTTCCTTCGGAAGGGAAGTAAAGCCGTGGGTCCCGTGTCGTACATTTGCGGCACGAAAAAGAACCTCAAGCCTGAAAGAGAGGCCTCTGAGCAAAATTTGTCGGCCGTTTCACGCCCTGAGTTGAATGGGACGCTGATGACCTGAGATGTTAAAGAGCGCCCATAAACAAATCAATCAATCAAAAACCACTCGATTGTCTGAATTGTTGGTTCATACCAGAAACGCTTTAAGTGTAATCCTTCAAATCTAACTTATAAATCAGAAATTTCCGGACCTTTTGTATATGTGACCCTTTTATTGTTTGTTACAGAATTTTTGTTACACCCTGTATAGGATGTAAATTTAGCGTTTTAAACTTTGAGTTAATTCTTAGGGGTTCGCCACGGTGAGAGATCTTTAAAGAGCTTCCGCGGTGTATAAAAGCTTTAAGTATTGTTGTATTAGACCATACTTTCATGGAATAGGGTCCTGTTATCATAGGTAATTACTGAAATAGAAGGAAGCAAAATTATAACACCTAAATTAATTTATTGTTATAAAGACATTTTATTTACCTATTTATAATTGATGATTGCGTTGTGTTACAAGAATTCAAAACTAAAATGTACAAATTACAAATATTAATGTAACCGCGCAATGGGATATGTAAACGACGGATGGAAAAATTTATTCACAAAATTCTCGCAATATTATATCTTCTTAACCGGAACTGACTGAAAAAGCTTAAAAATTGATCACATTAATGATTATTGTTTCATGTTGTCATTTTTGTTTGTTAGTAGTGGTTCCAACTTTTTGGTAAAACATGGCAATGTCTTTAAAAAGTGCAAGATTTATATCATCTTAATGATTTATTATGCCCGAATTTTTAAGCCTCTCTTGTTTCTCTCTCTCTCTCTCTCTCTCTCTCTCTGTCTCTCTCTCTCTATTCCAGTCAGTAACCACACATCCCTTTGCTTGATATCCTCAATGTTTCATTTTACAGTTTATTTTATTATGTAATCACACAGAACTATTTTTATATTTTATTCTGTGCTAAGAATTAAATCTGCCACATACTTTGAACTATATTTTCTGTTTTCTTATTCTGTCAAAATAAGAAAACCGTTAATTTTGAAGTTATATATATTCAGGCATTTTTCTGGCAATAATTATTTGTTTGTGATTGAAGGAAAGTAAGTAAGTAAATAAGCAAATAAAATAATTTCTCTCTTACTATTGTCCAGCTACATTATTGCAGACATGAGCAAAAGTAGATAATGCGATAAGAAGGAGAGATTGGTTACATGGCCGTAATATTTGCAGAGTGCCCTGGAACAGAAACACAATACAACTCTATCACTACTTTTCATCCAATTTCACGCTTCAGTGCCTCTGACTTTATTTCACCTTGACTTATTAGCCAGTTACAATAAATTGCTTCCAAATCCACAATAATTAAACAACTTTAGTTTAGGTGAACACAAATTAAGTTGGCCGTTTTGGAAAGACCTATATCAGGAAATTAGCAATTAAATATGGAATGTGTCAAGCACGAAAATTTATAGAGCGCCTTTGGTTGGTAAAAAGTGTTATTGAATTTGAAATGTGGGTGATGACGTTAAAGACTGGAAACCTGCACTTCCTTTTGAAGTGAACAACTTGGTGCTATGTCAAAGTAGGAAATGCTGGTAGAACCGGAAATTTTGTCTCTATTTAGGTTCGATTATCCTTGAAAATTGCTCTAAATATGGATGTGATTAAACATTGTTAAAATTTAGTTATTAACAGGGAATATTTACGTTATTAATAATCGTTTTCTCAGCTTTAGGAAGATTCTCCAATATAACATGGATAAAAGTCTCCGTTAGCCGAATCTATGACTTTTACCTGTAAAAATAGCATATGTTTCTGCACAATGAAAATGATAATTTTATTTATTTATATTTTGTTCTCAACAAAACGCCATTAAACAAGGAATGTGAAGGAAGTGAAAAAAAATTAATCGATTTAATTCCGTTTACAGTAACCCATTAGCGTTTTTCATTTGTTGTAATATGACTGAACTTGAGTAACATAAAATAATTAAGTACTATCCATCTGTGCTCGGTTATTAGGTTATGTCCATCGGTAATCATTTTTCAGTAGAAAGAACGAAAATTTGGTGCGGAGAACTTTCCTAATAAAAAAAAAACTGTTGGAGTGGTGAGAAACAAAAGTACGTGTGAGTTTAGTTCCGGCACTTCGAAGAACTTCTTAAGACTTTCTCAATAAGTCCAGTTTGGGAATCCTGAGTCACAGAGCAATTGAATAAAATCAAGGCTGTTATCACAAAAACAAATGTGTTCTATCCACAGCCACCTTTCCATCTCCTTTTCCCTCGATAGAAATTTGTTCCCAAAATACCAGCTTAACATTAACATTTTACGCCCGAAAAAATCCATCGGTTCTGGCCGGGTTCGAACCCGCGATCTTGGGTATAGGAGGCAAGTATGGTAACCACTACACCACCAGGATCGACGCCCAGCATTAAGACACTATCAAAGGAGCAGTGAGTGGGCGGAGAATAAATTCTACAAGCCATCCATTAAGATTAAACTAATTCTTGGTTAATCCAACACATCATCCATACTTCCGCATCCCCCTACTCCCCCTACTCACCTACTTGAATCGCTCCAAAAAGGGTTTCCCAACCTGTGGTTGTTTGCAACTTTAAAAAACCGCCACAAGCTTTATTAACACCCGTCATTATTTTTAGGTTGCCATAATATGCAGCAAAAATTTTGCATTATTTTCTAACAAATCCGCAGCTGAAACCATGGAAATAAACCAGAAGTATTTAGAAGCAAGTTATTAATGACTTGTTTCGAGTAACCTGAACAAACTGTCAAAGTAGAACTTCAGTTAATGCTTTAAGGTGTGCTCTACTTCAATTAATAAACCTAACTAACCTAACATCATAAATGCAATCCTTTGAATTTCTATAACCATTAAAATAAAGACAGTAATTGTAAATGAAAAGAGTAGTTCTATTACTGATATAATCTTCACAAACAAAAGAAAATATGAATGTATAAATAACATTTTAATAAATATACAAACCACCATAGGTTCACGTAGGTAAGAAACCCAGCACATATAGTTCTTGTATGGATGATTTTAAATACTAAATATGCTAGAAAAAATCAGGTGCTAAATATATGACTTCTTATACTAGTAATATTTATCAATTACAAAGATGAGACAATTTAATGGAATTCCAAAAATTCACATATATAATATAATATTAAAAATTTAAAGTGAAAATGATTGAAGTTTTAATTCAATTTTACGTTCATTACGACTGATGTATAACTAGCTCAAAATAAGCACTGTCTTAACCAGTATTTAACAAACAAAACTATCTTACAAATCTTTCTCATATGACCAAACCATGGTACAAGAATTCGTTAAGGAAACAGCTCCAATATTGAGCATAACAATGGTAAACTAGACTAAAAGCCTATATACAATTACAGTTAAGACTAATGTAAATAATCGCATATACAATAAATAATCTGTTAGTTACCCAGGTCACTGCTCTCATCACAAAAAAGGTGTCAGCCTCCAAATCAACGAAATTTCAAAGAAGAATTTTGTGGTCAAGCCTTGCTGAAGGATATCGTCGCAGAACGATGGAACACGAGTTCCCACTCAGCCAGACGATAACCTGGAGTAAGGAGGACAAGCCCGGAGTTCAAATGTACTTACTCGTACTTAAACCAAAGACAAACGTCAACTGCTACGTGCGGCAAGTAGAGCATTAAAGAAACGGAGTAGTAAACCATGGCCATACCTAGAGGTTAGAAAAGAAAGATCTGGAATAGTCGAGAGAAAGGCAAGGTTCCTAGCGGAGCAAGAATACACACAAACTTAGCCGAGCGGCGAATACTATTGCAAAAAGCAAGCTAATATCTGCGGTATAAAAATGAAGGCATTCTCTAAGGACTGTTTTTGACGCAACAGCATTAGACGCTTTTGAACAAAAAATATATTATCTCACTGGGCAATTTTCGAGTAACAAAAGATTTTCGAGTATATTTATTTAAACTTATGACAAGTGTGGTTCAAGTAAAGACATTGAATTATGGGTCTCAGATATTCCTAAGAAAGCATATCGAATCCTAATAACTGTGACAAAACAAATTGCAGTGTTATGGAATTCTAATGTTGGCTACGGATTTGGCAGTTAGAGGATCAATCCCTGATAGCACCAGAGGAATTTTCTCCGTTCTGTTGTGTCCAGAATACTGTCAAAACGAGTGCCTGGAGTATTAATTTTTTCTTAAATTGCCTGGGAGTATTCGGATATCTCTTTCAAATGTGCACCACAATAAAGGCTTTTTTTTTTAACTTCATCTAGTCATATTTAACTTTTGTAATTATTGTCGAGGGAATATAATTTGCGTAAATTCGTCCTTATATCACTAATTCTTTCAACCATGTCTAACTCTTAATCCTAAACAGCGGTGCGGGCTCATCACTAAACTCGCTAAGTATAAAATAATAATAATAATAATAATAATAATAATAATAATAATAATAATAATAATAATAATAATAATAATAATAATTCCCTTCAATCACATGTTAACGTTTCATTATGGACTAATAAATAATACCAATGTTTATTAGTTACGATTTTTTTGTCTTTGATTTCCTACCTATTGCACAGAATGATTTGCTTTATATTTATGAATAATGGTTTGTCGTAAATGAAATTTATATGGAATGTAGATATGGCGCATAAATAGTGTATGTACAATATGGTTCATATATGTATTTTATCTTATTTCAAAAGTGTAGTGCCATAAAGTTATAAAGTCCTGAAAGCATTATGTTTTTATTTTTTATTTCAGATTATCACTACGAAATGCTGTTTATAGATGAATAGAAATTTACTTGGAAATTTCGAACGGCATTGTGGACAATTGTCTTCCTACCTCAACAGAGGATTTCCCAATATAGAGATAGGTGGATTTGATGGCCTTAAACGTTTTTCCTCAGGAGTTTATCAAGTCACGAGTATACAAAATCAAGGTAAAACTTTTCCAGGACTTCAAGAATAGCTTTCGAGAATCAGTGCAGAGATTTCAGGTAACCTGATTACAAATTTATTTCGGGATGCATTTGAGCGTTACATGCAATGCTCTGAAATGGATAGCGCTATGTTGGAAAGATAAAAGGTATATATATATATTACATGTCAAACAAATTTAATTTAACGACAAACAATTATTTCAGGAAAATAGGTAAATTTTTTACATCCGCTCTATATTTATTGTTATTATTCATGATATAAATGACAAAATGAATGTTTTATACACTTACATTAGATAGTCGTTTAGTTTTTATATATACATTTATTTTAATGTTCTGTATTTCTTAATTAAACACTGCAGCTTCGTTTGCCGCAGGCTCTTCATTGTTTGTTATGTGGTTAAACAGTTGACAGTTTTCGCACTGATGTAGTTACTACCTTTATTATTTCATTGCTCTAATTTTTTCCATCTATAATATGACTCCATACTGTTAAAAGGTCCATCTTTAGGAAGAATAGTCTAAAAAATCACTTTATTAACTGTAAACCACTAGGAGATAACAGATAAGTAAATAATAGATTTAGCAAACCATACATGTCGCACGATGCACAGCGGGAGATACAATAGACAGCAGAGCTACGCGATGTCGTGTTTCAGTTGTCTCTAGCGAAGATATATATCTCAATTTTTTGCTAACGGGCCAGAAGCGGCGTAACTTAGGAGATTAAGGTGCGGCTAGCAATGTCGCTGAGAGGAAAGTAGGAGGTAACACTGACAGCTTTTAACTTCCCTTTATATCATTGAGCATTTCACCTTTGAAAATCCCATTTACTTTGACACGAGTCTTAACTCTTACGATGAATAATACAAAATGCTGTTCTGTTTTCATTGCTTAAACTGTTTTCTTGCACACAGTACCATTGAAACTGGATAGTTTTACTCCAACATGCCATTATTTCATAGCAACTTTTTATAAGGAAATAATGTGCACTGTGATTATAAAATATGCATTTAGAAGGGATATTAAACAACTAAGATTTTGACATGGATGTCCTGAAAAAACGAGAGTCTGGAATAAGGATTTTTTTCAATTTATAAGATAAAGAATCGTTATTAAGTAAAGTGACTATATTAAATTATGTAATGAATAGTCCTTCACACCAACAAATTATGTTTTGAAAACGCTACCACATTGTGGAAAAGCACTACAGGAGTTTGACTTCATTTGAAAGGCATCTTTTACCATTGAAGAATTATTTCTGTCATTTGCTATTGTGTGTAGTTACTGGAAGACTGCTACTATAAACAGGTAAAAGAAAGAAATATATTTCGCGGATTCAGCTAGGAATAACTATATACAACTATGTGGTTTTTGCCTCTATAGCTGGAACGTATAAACATTTCAATTGTTAAAGAAACAGGGGCTAAGATAAGGGTACTACCCGTCAGCCATGGTGTTGATAGATTAGATTAGATAACAGGTATGTTGTAGTTTTATAGACCTCCCACACGTCAGTCTAAAAGTCTCATTGTACAATCCCATGGGTAGAGACGCTTTCACTGTTTCCAAAATCCGTTTTTTGAACAAGTTTCAGTATTTTGGTTCCAATGCCAGCGTTCGTTCCCAGTCTTCCCTGGTTATAGAAAGAGAAAGTCAGGAGGCAGTCTCCTCATCCTGTTTCCACATTCTACTCCAAATCTTTGTAGAGTCCCATTTTACGTAGATATTTTGTGAAGTTACCACATACTTTCCTTGTTTCTCTATGTCCAGAGATGTGGAAAGAGTTTCGCTTGGATCTAGGAATAGGTTCCTATTTTGTTATTATCCAAGATAAGTTTGGTATCTTAAGTTGGTATTTTTCCCCAATCCATGTTTTAACAGCAGTGAGCTCATTCTAAAGGCGGTTTCAGAGCCAGAAAAGGGGATATCAGTATTTTTATCAGCTCATCTGTTTCTTCATTTCCATAAACGTCCCAATCCCCCAGCTCACACCGCAGTTCAAACCTGTTGTGGCAAACCAGGGCATTCAGGGATTCAGGGCATTTTGGCATTCCCATACCAGTTTAGATTTTACCTGGTCGGAAAGAAGTGCTTTTAAAGCACTTATGCTATCTCTGAGGATGAGAATTCCTTTACCAAGGTTCATACTGTTATTTGTCCTTGGAAATATGCCTGCGCCCGACAATGTCCCTATACGGGAGCCATCGGCGAACCACACGTGTTGGTCATATCCTTTTTAGGCCTAATTCCTTCCACCCAGTCTTCTCGAGATTCGAGATTTATCTTAAAATGGAGAGAGAGAATAATATTGAGTATTTAGAAGGGTGGTGTGTCCAGTTGTTACACAACTCCTTCTCCAATTCCCTCCTTCACCAAGAGGTATGCAGTAAGTCTTAACTTCGCGTGTAAGTAAATGTCCACGGGAGGGAAACCCAACAGAGTTGGATGGTGGTGCTAAATGTCTACATATATTTCAAAACACTTGTAGGGTAGTGTTTATTTGTTTAATGACATTCCTTGCCTAATGACCTATTTGTTTTTAATTCAGAAAATGCAAAAGAGTCATGTTTTTTTAAAAAAAAAGCAAATTTGCCTATTTCATTTATGTTTTACGTCCAGACAAAGAAAATATTAATAAATATTGGGTGAATATTTGTCATTAAATTTAAATTTAATTGTATCTATTACTAATTATGAAGAAAGCATACTTAATTCTCTGTATTTTAAAAGAGATGAGTTTATTGGTTCAGCCGTTCCTAATAAGGCCACTATGCATCTTTTACTCATTGAGTTATATTTGATACTCATTATAAAATATCATCTATGTTATCGTGCTGTTCTATGAAGAGAAAAACAGTATTTCTTTTATAATTGTCTTGTTTGACTAAACTGTAATTCCAAACCCATGGTAATTTAAGTATTAAGATGGCGTTATTTAGGAAGCTTAATTTACTATGCCTCTGTCGATGAATACAAACGTTTCTATGGGTAAAATAAGGACGGAACGATAAGCAGAGAAAGTTCAAAGTTCTGTTGGTTTTACAGAATTACATTAGCTAGTTTCAGAAGTTTCCAATAAACATTTGAATTATTCTGGCTATGAAACAGTGGGGAGTTCATCAGGCATTCTGGCAGATCAGCAACAAAAGTTCACTGTTATACTCGCAGGTACTGTCTAACACAACAGTTATCATGCAAGGAGATACTGAAACCGCCAGCCTTCATTTTTCACCCATTACCTTCTTAGTTCTATTTGAGAAATTGAATGAACATCTTGAGGAATTTTATCTACCGGTTCGTCTAAGATGGGATTTGTTCTGTAAAGGTATTGTTAATGTTTCCTAGGAATATAATAACATGGATTGAGCATCGAGCGGAATAACTCTATTTGCGAACACTTTCTAAATAAACTGCAAGAAACATTAGCTGTAAGTGCCGTTCAAACTCCTGCAAGAAAAAGCTCTTAAGAGTGTTAAAACAAAGTTTAATTAATGAATTTTGTACAAACTGTGAGCTCAACAACGCATTGAAATAAAAATTGGAATATTCAAGAGAATACTTCAGAAATCAAATAAGAAAATTAGAATTCAAGTTACTCAAGCGATTAATTACTCAAACAGCCCCTAACCTTCTATCAGTTTAATTATTAGTTTTGGATAACGCAAGTTATCACAGTGTGCAACAGTCAGTCAACGAAGACCATGTATGATACAGCCCAGCCCACTGGCTATAACGTAAGTGGAGTGTATTTCCATCTCTCTGGTAGCACTATAGCAGAAGTTTGACTAGAGCGCACGGTGTATGCATATAGGAATATAACACTTTTGTTGTATCTGGAGATGTAATCTAGAAGGGATTTTATTTCTGAGTTCTTACAGCTCATCAGTATTCCTCTTCAAATCTAATTTGACTGATCTGTTTAGAAATTTTATCTCTTAGGCCATTAGTCTGCTTAAGTACTTTTTTTATCACTGCTTTGGCAAACTATAGGCCTAGCGGATGGACTTTATGCTAAAAATAATTTTAAAATTCTATTAATTATGCATTTGTATTTATTAAAATGTTAATATTTCTCTGATATATTAAACTCTTCAAAAATAAATAATTTATAACATATATTAGTTTTCCTTTACCTTTTCTATTTATTGTTTTGTTATTCAAGAAAATGTCTCTTTGTGTCAGACGTTTGCCATAAAAATGTTTTCTA
The DNA here is from genome assembly GCA_030762175.1 of Metallyticus violacea. NCBI lineage: Eukaryota > Metazoa > Arthropoda > Insecta > Mantodea > Metallyticidae > Metallyticus > Metallyticus violacea. Next base: position 59,431,520 of record CM060830.1, on the reverse strand, counting down.
TTTTTTCAACATAAGTTAAACAGTATATATGAATTACATTTATTACTATAATGTACTTGAGAAGCTTTATAGCAATCAACTCTACGATATTTCTGGTCTTTAGAAGTTGTCGCGAATTCTTATATTGTTACAAAGCTGGTGCTCTGACATAAGAAAACAGATCGTTCGAGATAATCGAGGTGGAATAGTTCTTGTCACAGATCCTATGCGCCTTACATGATGAATTTTGAAATAAACATCATTTATGACTCTTGTACCTTTAGCTACCGAGGTCTCAATATTCCACAGTGGAAAAACCCACTAAAGACACATAATACTGCAAAGCACGTGTGCTAAGCAAAATTCAGATAATAGATTTATTAAAAGGCTAGGACATTTCTGAAGCAGTTTTAACGTAGTGGTTTATAATTTTATATTTTATTGCATGAATAAATGTTTAAGAAATGAGTGAAGGGAGTTTGTAATTTTTACGAATGTGATAAAGTATAACATTATAAACGAGTTTAATGCTATCTTTTTTGTATACCAGAATTATGGAAGGATGTTAACAAAATTTAATTATTAATAATTATGTCCATCTTCTAATAATTTACTATGAAGTAAATGCCTTCATACATTTTACGAACATTGATTTACCGCACGAAATTTTAGCTGAAGCTGAAAAGGGTAAATTGTCAATACCGAGAAAATTTTGTGAATCAGAAGGAATACACGCAGTCATTAATTGGATGAACAATATTAAGAATATTTAAAAAAACAAATTTAGTGTTGGTATATATAAAAACAGACTCGTGTCGGTCTGGGTGATTTAGTGGTAACCGCACGTGCTTCGTAGACCCAAGATCGAGGTTCAGTCCCTGCCAGGGTCGATGGATTTTGTCGGGCCTAAAAGTCCTAATTATGGCTTCCTTTGGAGGTAAAAGAAAGTAAAGTCGTGGTTTCTATGTCGTATAAATTCGTTTTATAACTGATATTAACTTGTTTGTTTACTTATTTAATTGTGTTGTATCGTAAGATTAAGAAAACTGGGGAATCCTCAAGCCATACTGTAGTTACGGATCTGTCGATCTGAATTTCCTGTATTTTTCCATGCCAATTTCCACTTTTCTTTCACAAGTAGGACTATGATGTTTATTAATTATGTAATTATGTGTTCTGCAATGAAAATGATGTATCCATTCTATTTTCTTAATATTATCGTAATGTAATATTCAGATGATAACAGCATTTTAGCAATAAAAAATTAAATGATGTAATTTTACTGTGGTAATTTTATGCAACTAATGTCATAATGTAGTATTTTATTAACAATTTACCAACAATAAAGAATGTTTACAATTCTGGTGTATAAAAATTTAATGTTTTGGAAAAGTGAGAAGAAAAGAATTGTTATGTTTAATATTACAGACTAATTTCCTTATAATATTTTAATTTCTGTTGCCATAGAAACTTTTGTTTTGAAATTAAGTTTTCATTTGATTTGACTTATTGAAACCAAGTAAATTAAAAATAATGGATAGCTATTGAATCTGACTTTAAATATTATCTCTATATCCTCCTATGCATCAGACACAATAAAACTTTGCCGTTCATCATATTTATCCATTAATTTAACATTATCCAATACCCATTATATTTCTGATACAAAATTAAAATGTTACTAACTAATTAAGTACTATAAAACCCTAATCCCTGGTCCATTAGTAGTTGCCTACTGGAATATTCAAATGACTAGGCAAAGCGTACTTATTTAAAGTTTTTTTTTTTTTGCTTTCTCGCTACTATAACTTATGATCTTGTTGCTCTACTTGTAAATGTGGTATATTACAAAAGCAAAATGATATCATGGTTTAAATAATGTAAAAAAAACAGTATAAATAACATAAGGAAACTATTACTACTGGTATTTTCACAACCTATTAATTCTTAGGAAATGAACTTACTGACAGTAAAGTTTCTGTCCTGTAGGGTAATGGATTCTATTGAAAATTGTTCAATACAAAACTCAGAGCCCTAAATATTCAGCAGAACCTTTTTCTAAAAATGCTACCACTGAAAAATAGAAAAAATAAAATGTCATAAAATCTCCTGCTTTATAAATTCTTGTACTGCAAAGTCATCAAACCTTTTTAAGTTGGATAAATACTTGGGACAGCTAAAAGGCAAGTATTTTTATGGTGTTTAACGTCCGTTTTTACTACTGAGGCACCACAGGCGGTGGATATTAATACATGAGATGAAATTATATATTGGTAAAGGGTTTTTTTTAAAAAAGGAAGCGCTCCAGGCTTAAGTTTAGGGTACTTTCCCGGCATTTGCCATTTATGAGGACTGAGGAAAACCTGGAAAAAACCCCAGTCAGGGAGGACGGTCCTGGTGGAATTCGAATCCCAGACCTCCCTCTCACGAGTCCGAGCCTTAACGACCCCGGCCACCTGTAGCGGTAAAGGCAAATCTGCCATATGTACAAACGAAAATTTAAATTGGGAGTAAACAAAATTAATTGCAGTGTAAATAATTGCACATACAAATAATCAGGATAATAGAATGCTTGACTTATATCAGTTACATTAGCCAACAGGAATCTCATACAGGCACTGTAAAAGCGTTTGTTTCACTTTAGCATTCAGTTCTATCGTCTCTTCACAGAGACAGCAAAATATTTATTGTAACGCTAACACAATACAAAATGACGTCATAAAACCGAAGAAATGGTATAAAAGGAAAGATTTGGGCTTCTTTCAGCATCATACGCCTCTTGTTGGTTTCTCAGACAAAGAAGCAGCAACCATCGCAGCGATCAATATGAAATCCTTTGTAAGTATATGAGAAGATAGTCGCTTGTGCACTATACCTGCTGAGATTTGTTTTTAAGAGTACTGTGCAGAATTTCATCAATGTTAGTTCATTTTCTGCACACTAGTAGCTTTAAAAATAACATTTTTCTTTATAATTTTTTATGTTTAACTCGTTAAACGCTATATAATAATTAAGATTTAAGTGAAAAATTATAAGGGGCAATGGGAAAAGTTTATCTGCTGGGGGTATAACACAATTGTATATTTGTTTAAATCTACAATTATCCATGTCTCTGAAATACTGATCAGATATTCGCTCAAATACCGCAAAGTTAACTAAAACGGTAACTATAATTTAACACAGTTTTCCACTAATAAAATATTTTAACGTTTTATGCGTTAATTCTTGTAATACATGCAATATTTTACAAAAATAGACATTAACTTCATTTCCTAATGAGAAACTGAATTTTTTAACATCTCCGTGTTCCAGTGGTAGCATTTCCGTGTACTAATTCGGAGGTCCGAGTTCGAATCCCGGCCAGGTCAAATTGTATGGTTAAAGTTTATTCGGAGTTTTTCCTTTGCCTTAGAAGATGAATGCCAAATAGCTTTCTTTAAGGCGCCAAGCACTTCGAGTTCATTTGCATTATCATTAATTCATTTCATTTCTTTCATTCCTACAGACTTACACTTATAATATTCAACCCACAATCCATAGACATCGCGAGAATATCAATGCAATCAAAGTGACAATAAATATTTTAAAAAAATAGCACAGATATTTCGATAAGTATTTATATTATGGCAAAAGTTTAAATGTAGCAATTAAAGATCAGAACCTATTAATTCTTTCTCCCCTTCTCGCCTTGAAAATGTTCTCTTCGTTTTATGCATTTTTTACTCGAATAACAGACACGTTAATAGAATTCTAGAATACTGAAAGACTAGTTGTGCTTCTATACAGTAAAAGGAAATCTATGAAGTAATTATAAAATACTAAATATCTACTTTTAAAATGTCACAACAAAACTATATGTTTCATATGTGCAGTTATAATTATCTTGAAATGCATATTATGTAATAACATTATTGCTTTAATTAGAATTTATCAACTATAATATTAGTAATAATTTAAGTATATATCAATGCATTTATTTTCAGTAACTAAAATGTAATATACTAAAATAAATATGTAATATTTATCTAAATGTATTATTAGAATCGTACAAATGGCCGGAAAGGAATGCTTTTAAAATTTAGCAGAACTTTTAGAACTAAAGCTTTCGTACCAAAGCAAACTTGCACCTATCGTAGCACAAAAGTCATAAAGAATGTTCTTTCATTCACCAGGTGGCTGTAGTCATCGCTCTGTTCGCCATTCTGGCCGCAGTCATTGCCCAGGATTCCGAAGAATCTCTCAAGGGCTCCGAAGCTTTCTACGTGGCTTCACCTTATGGGGCATATGGTGCTTATCCTTATGCTGCCCCCTCCCTTGCTTATGGTGCTGCTGCACCCGCACCTTATGCTCCTGTACCAGCCCCTGCTGCTGCACCCGGAGCCGTCCCCTTTTATTATTACCGCCGCTGATGAGCCACAAGAAACTAATGATCCTGGTGAAAACGACCCTGATCGATTGTCAGCTGTCTCCGAAAAAAACAATGGAACATCACTAGCGCAGCATCATGTTGACAACTACGATCTGCTTGCCTTGGAGACAAAACACTATCGTCAAGAAATACCTCTAATAGCAACACATCCAGTTCTTAAACATGTACTTTTAAACTCTGACAAATAAAGTTCTTTCTTTTATTATGTCGTTCTTGTTTATCAGGGTCACTTCTCCTCTCCCATTATGCTAAGAATGACTTGTAAGAATTAAGTTTCATATTCACATTTCTAGTTTTGCTATTAGGTGTACCGATGAAATCTTTCGAGAGTAGCTTTGGTTCTACAAAATGCCTGCTTCTACGATCAACCACATTGCATGTTAGTGTAAAATAAAGTAAATTCTTCTTATAGTTTGTATCCAGTTCATGACAAATTTAGTGATCACAACTCTTGATTACCATTCTTGGGGTCCTGAATTCGGTTATTGAATATGTCAAGGGGATATTTCTTGGTCGAGGGTGATTTAGATCGGCACTGGTGACCGAGACCACTAAGGCATGAACTCGTGAACTGGAGGTTTTGCGGTTTTCGATACCAGGACCGTCCTCTCTGACTGAGGTTTTTTGCCAGGTTTTTGTTAGTCCTCATCAATGGCAAATGCAGGAGAGATAACTAATTTTAATCCTGGAACGAGTCCTTAAAAATAATAATAAACATTTCCCAAGTTATAATTTTACTACATATATCATTACCAGAGCCCGGAAGTTAGGCAAAATGCCTTTTCTATCTGGGTATTTTTTTTTTTTTTTTTGATTGATTTATTTAAGGACGCTCTTTAACAGCTCAGGTCATCAGCGTCCCATTCAACTCAGGGCGTGAAACGGCCGACAAATTTTGCTCAGAGGCCTCTCTTTCAGGCTTGAGGTTCTTTTTCGTGCCGCAAATGTACGACACGGGACCCACGGCTTTACTTCCCTTCCGAAGGAAGCCATACTTAGGATTTTTACGCCCGAAAAAATCCATCGGTCCTGGCCGGGTTCTATCTGGGTAGAAATATTTAATAGTTCAATAGAAATGAATATGTTTCCGTAAATTTGGAGTCGGTAGGGCCAGTTTTTATTTCGCTTTTTGGGGGCCTATTTTGGTTTCTGTTGCCTACTTTAAGCTTTAAAATATTTTCTGCTTCTTTTAAATCGTATGGATTTTTTCTGCATTAATTTACGCATTTTAAAAAACCTATAGAGGTGAAAAAAGTTATAAAAATAAAATGGTAGGTTCGCCCTCACAAAATATCTATTGAGAATCTTGTTATGCATTTATTTATTTTTTCAAGCAGTCAAAAACTTTTTTCCTCAGCCAGCCCATTCGTTAAACTTTTTAAAGAGCACAACTTTCATTAGTGAAAGGAACGTAAGGTTACCTCGAACATGCGAATACCAGGAAATACAGAGAATGGGAATAGTACTATAGTTTTCAATAGTCCTGGCGAATGACCTTGTATCGATCTACTGAAGACACTTCTGAGAAATTTGTGGTGGGGGTAAACTCTCAGCCGCATGAATGTAACAAATAAATACAAGTGAGAAAGATAAGAGTGGTACAGGTGTGCAATAAACCATCCCTACAATGTTTTCCGTGCGAGAGTAAGAAACACTCACTAACCTGATTTCTCTATAAACAAACAGAAAATGAACTCTACCAAGAATCACTGTGCATCTTTTGCTCATCGCTAGACTATTCAAAACTACTTTACTTTGTGTTGATCAACATTTCCGTGGTGTGCTGAAAGGTGAATGTTCTGTTTAACTAGTATAAGTCCTTCTGAAATAGCTTGTTTTAAAATGCTCCAATCACTTCAGTGGAAGCAGAACGTTCTTTTTCCATGATAAAAAATGTTCTCTTTGACAAGCGGCTGACTATGACAGTTGATATCTTGAAAAAAAAAAAAAAAACATCTTGTTGTTGCTTGTAGCCAAGAAAAGTAAGCTTAAGTATTTTAATTATATGATAAAGAAAAGCAGAAAATGCTTATTTTCATTAATATTACTCTCTGTTTTCACTTTTAATATATGCATATTTTAATTATATTACTGCACATTTTCAGTATTTTAAGTATTTTTAGCCGTCCTTATTTAATCAAAATAAATCCCTAAACTTCCGGGTTATGATCATGAGTATTAGCCCCCTCTGTGACGAAAACAAGCGTTAAACACTGAACGCCAAATGCTGGCTACAGCCTGAATAGATAAATAGGTTAAGGTTAGGGAAAGTTAGGTTCAAGACCAGACGAGGAATCCAAAATGCTGATGACTGACTTTGGAAAAACAAGAAATTGTAACCAGTTCTGGCTCCAAACTGTTGACAGACAATATTTAGGAAGTAGTAAAAATATATTTTTATTTCCAATAATAGACAAAATTACGCATTTTTTTAAAGGACTGTGAAAAAGCATACTGTAATGGGCGTTTCTAATAATTTTTGTACATCTAGCGTCCAAATCTGATTCATAAAGGTGATTTAAAGAAAATGAGTGACTTCTGTAGTGTCGTATATTAATGTCTCCTTAAGTCAATTTCATTTAACAAATAGAAATCAGGTCTTAATCTATAAAGGAAATATATACATCTAATCTGTTGACCAAAACGATATAGGTAATACGACTGCCATCATACTCATATGTAATGCAGTATAAATTATTTAGTTTAGTTCAATTAGGTGTGATGTTAAACCTAAGTTCATCTAGCTCAGAGTTCGTCATCTGACTGCCTTGTGACGTCAGCATTCTGCCCTATAGTATAAGGAATGAATATTTAGAGTACTGCATCATCTCAGGTTGCGAGCTATCCGAAACACACTTTAATATTACAAATTACACAGTTAGAAATGCTTTGATTTGATTGCCTAGTATATGTTACAAAGAAATTAATATATATAACTATTTTAATTGTTTTAGCAATATTTATGACATAATGATAATAAGTAACTAAATAATTATTACTTAAATTGAATTTGTACAGCATTACGCAAATTCGTCACCGTTTAATAAATATATTATATAATAATTCGCTTTATGGATTAACACAAAATATCCTGTCATTCACAAATGAACACGAAACTAAAAAAGCGCTGTAGAAAAATGTTGCAATTATTTTAATATAAACTTTATTACAGCAAATGAATAAATACACACTGGTTATTTAAAACTTTTACAAATGTTAATGCTTAAGGAAATATCCATTATTTATAACATTAGAACGTAATTTAACAAATTAATCCACAAAGCTTTAAATATGTACAAACGTTTGTAAATAAATCTTAATAATGGAAAAAGGACAATTACTTTTACAACATTAAATAGTTAAGATTTAGACAAATTAATGACCATTGATTTAAATTAGGAACGGGATGGATCCAGAAGATAGCACAGTTGTACCTTGCTGAGTACATAAGAATAATTCTTCATATCCGTACAAAAATAATGGCATTGATGATCTCACATTAAGAGCATCTTGATCGGTCATTGTTGTTTAACAACCGTGATCACACTGCAGTGGAACCGCTTGTTACTGCCGCCTGATGCAATTGCCCTGCAAGCACTGAAACAATGCCATCACATCATTCTTTGGAAAATTGGCGTACACAGATCTAGATGAACTATTTTAAAATTTAAAATGAGAGAAAATTCGTATAAAATTATACAATTCTACACTTTCTTATAAATACTTGGAAATAGTTATTAATCCTTAATTTTTCTTTAACTACTCATATAAAACAATAATAATATAATTAATTAATGAAATAAAAATTGGCACTTTAATGTAAGTTCGAAATAATTATGAACAAACGATAACCACAATAAAACTAAGATGTTCTGTCGTAGCAAATAGATATTGGACTTTTAATTTTTTTTCTCTCTTTCTCTCGTTAAATACTCTCAATACCAGTACCTAATTAAAACGGTAAATATTCACAAGCTATGCGTTTTATTACGCTACAAACAATCCTTTTTACATGCAGTACATTTTTCTCCTAAAGTGTCAATAACCATCAAGGGATTAAAAAAAAACACTTATTAATAAATACGAGGTTGCAACATAAAACCCTTCAGAATATTTCAGGGAAGAATGTCTAATATAGTGAATGCTTTATATCTCTCTTTAGTAATGCTTCTTAAACTTGGCAGAACAGAATGACGTTCCCCTAGTTTGAACACCATATCACAATGAGGGAAATGAAAAGGCTGATCAACTTTCTCGACAAGGGTCAGCTACAAAATTTACTGGACCACTGGAGCACCAATATTCCGTTCATTCTTAGAATACATCCTAATGTAAATATTAACCATGTGGCATTGACCGTACGACATGCTACTCATACAAAAGTAAGGCATAGTGTGCATGTATGTAAAAATGGTAAACAAACTGTAATTATACATATGTTGCTTTACTATACGTTATATGCCATCCTAAGATTAAAACACGCTTCTTTTGGCGCTATAATTTGCGCACAATGAGCCTAATTCTGGTACTGGTGCTATAAAATGTTACCTAGCAACTAGTATTCCATGAAGTTATCACCGCCTTCACAACACAATTTTAAACGTGCCTATAAGAAAAAGCTAAAATTGTCGCCCTAACAAGCATATCAACATTCAAACGTGAGAATCAATTTATTAAAGAAATGTTTTGAAATTACAACAACAAGATTATCTTGGAAACATTGAAAAAATAATAGATGTGCGTGGCTTATAATTGTTCATGTATCGATTATGAACCACTAAAATACGGCCTTCAACCGCAACAAATCGTGCAGTTCATGGCACTTTTAAGCTCCAAAAATTCCAAAAGACAAAATTACCTTTACCTATCATCAGATGCTTCTATCATGAATCTAAAAATTTCGGATCTAGACAGCATATTTGATTTTTTCGCATTATATTCAAATAACACTTCTTCAAGAAATCGAAAAATTTACCAAAAGATGAAACGTCAATATTTTCTTTCATTTTCACCACACATTTAACTTTCGTATACGCACACATCAGGGCATTGAAGGTATACAAATTTTCGACTGGAAAAACAAACAAATCTAAGAATCTAAAATTTAAATTACTGCCATATTAATGATCAATAAATATCATATTATATATTTGCCAATTCTGAAAAATGTTTCAACAAGGTTTATCCATTAGTTGTTTCTCTTTTCTCCAAGTGCAGAACTTGACATATTCTTTTCGTATACAGTTTTCCATTTTTGAGGAATTAACAAGCCCTCAGCTACCTCTGTTTCCTTTAAAAACTTTTTTCTGGAATGATATCCACATTTTCAATATCAAACATTGCGGTATCCATTTCAATTTGAATTTTTCAAAAAAAAAAAAATATCCTCACATAAACGATGAAAAACGTTTTTGAAATTTTTTTTTCAAATCTCCATTGATCCCAACTACTAGGCACCGAAAATGACGGTGGGAAAAGTATATATATATACTTTTTCATGACCGAAAATGACAATTTACGCTTTAAGTTAATCCGTTCCCCCAAATGTCCAATTTTTCTGGTTAACAAACTCGATGAATTTGATGGTTAAAGCTGAATTTCGTTGAGAAAAAACAACAATCGTGACCGCTAGATGTTTAACAGGCATGTGTGTGTGTGTGTGTGTGTGTGTGTGTGTGTGTGTGTGTGTGTGTGAGGTTTTCTCAACAACAACAAACAAGAAAAAACAAAAATCGTGACGCCTAGATACATGTGTGTGTGTTTTCTAGACGAAAATTGGCATATAACCATCAAATTAACAAACCATTCATCAATTTTTTAACCAGCAAAATTGGGCAATTGGGGGAACGGGTTAGCTTAAAGTGAAAATTTAAAAGATACTCTAGTGGCCGCAATTTTTGCTTTTTCTCTACGAAAATTGGTATATACCAATTAATAAAATAAGAAAAAGAATTCTAAAATAGGAAAATCGAGCCATTAAAAGTGGGGTTTCTGGAAACCAAAAATTTAAAAATTGTTCTAGTGCCCCCAGTGTTTGATTTTTCGCAAAAAAAACTCCATATATACAATTTAAATAAAATAAGAAAAATAGTTTCTGAAAAGTAGGAAATTTGTACCATTAGGAATAATATATCTGAAAACCGAAATTTAAAGAGTGGAGGTGGAAGCGAAATTTAAAAATCACCCTTGTGGCGAACTTTTTATTTATTTATTTTTAGGAAATTCGGTATATGCGATTCAAATAAAATAAGAAAAATAGATTTTGAAAATCATGGAAATCAGATTATTAGGAATGGAGTTTTACTCGAAATCCAAAATTTAAAAATCGCTCTAGCGATTTGTTTTTTGTAACGAATATTTGTTTTTTGTAACGAAATCTTGGTATATCCCATTTAAATAAAACAAGAAAAATAGTTCTGAAAATCACGAAGATCCAGGCATTAGGAGTTGGGGTTTACCTGAAACCCAAAATTTAAAAGTTGCTCTAGCGACAGTAATATTATTTTTTTCGCAAACAAAATTCGTGTATACCCCTTAAATAAAATAATAAAAATAATTTCTGAAAATTAGGGAAATCGTACCATTAGGAGTAGGGGTATATCTGCAAACCAAAATTTTAAAAACGTTATAGCATTTATTTTTCTTTCATTTGTTTCAAAATAAAAGGACAAATTAACTCAGCATATAAACTGTATTTATAACGATGTATATGTTTTATATTTAACAAAAGAATTGTGGAGAAGATAGCAATTGTGAAATATTAATCTAATATGTTTGTGAGAATTATATTTGTATGCAACAGCGCTCTGTAATAATATTTAGAAAATGTTTGCATTACGTGTTTTTACTACAATAACATTTAAATCAATATTACTACAGATATGCAAACTAATGTCAATAATCGGTGACCGCATCGTGCGTCAATTTTTGTTGTTATCCCCCGGTGGAGCGCGAACTAAAGATCGTGGTAGGCAAGTCAATAATGCAGCCACGGGAGATCGGCAATGCAGGCCATATTAGATTTAGCTGTTTATTTTTTTTTGTTTATTTATTCTTCTGTTTCATTTCCTGTGAATATGCTATAATATTAGGAGTTTGTGAAGAATTAAGAAACTGTATAGCTTATCTAGATTTTGTTGTAGTGTTAATTAACCTAATTTTCTCTCTATATTTTACTATTTTCAACAATAAAATCACATGATGACTGTCTAATTCTTGGACATTAAGAAAAAGCAACATAAAAATGAAATCACCCAATTCATATCAATAAATGAAAAAATATTCTTGATAGGATATTGTTAAAAATGCTTTTGTTAACGGTAAACATTGGCCATTCAAAAGAAAATGACATTTTGAGGTCAACGAACCTCAAAAGAAACAGTAACAACTTCCAGTGTATAGACGTCCATTTCAGTTACAGAAATTCTCCGGCATTTCCAGAAAAATGTCTACCTATTAGTTGCCCGATGAGAGAACTGCTCACAATAGAGCGGGATCTGAAAAACACGCTAATCACGATGTGGGCCGATATGGTAAAGCATAAACTTCCCACTTGACCAACATAAGCAGTTTCAGCAGTAAATACTTATTAGGAAATTCACTGTGGATGAAATTCCGCCCTATTGCTGCCTCTTTTTATCATTAACGAAAGCAAAGGACTTGTCTGTGAAGTTTCTCAAATCATCTCATAGCTAGAGACACTCTATTTTAACTTTAATCTATTATTATTTATTTTTATGGGACAAAAAGTGCGTTTAGCATATAGGCGAATTTTAATTACGACTGTTGCAGGAGCACCTGTAGACACAAGGTCGCCAGGGAACCACACCCGGATCTTCATCAGTCATGACATGAGACAAAGGGAACCTCTGAGAGGGGAGAGACGCCTGTTTTCCTTCCAGCTGACATCATCTTGTTACATTTTATACGCGTTATTTATTGGCTCACAAGCCACATCCTGCTTCGAATTGCAAGGTGTCCACCGACTGGCTTTTGTTTCTCTGACTGCCCAATGTCTATTCTGAATTTCTGTAGAGGCGGTAGAGCCTAGAAGCATAATTCGTTGAATCATAAATGATACAAAGATGAAAACCAGAACTATGTGTTTTAAACAAGTCGCAAAGCTTAAATACATGCTCGAAAAAAAATTAACAAAACAGCCTAAACGCTACCCAGCGATTAGAATGTATGCATAGTCATTTGTTTATAGACTAAGCTATGACATGCATCAATCTTTGACTGAATTACCACTAGACAAAAAGGTATGGCTAAATTTGACCTAAAATGAATTACACCTGGAAGAAAGGGGACAAAATTAATTTCTTTAGCATGCTAACAAATCCTGAATGTTGTTTTAATGTTAGTATTAATAATGGATAATGTTATATTTTAGTATAATTGAATAACGGATAACAAACGAAGTAGTTAGTAGGAATTAATTACAAGAAAACTTAACAGTAGCGTTTTGCTGAGCAAACAACGTGTAATACAATCTAGCATATGTCTTTTTTTTTTTTTTACAATGTTTAACACCCGTTTTTACTACTTAGGCAACTTCGAGGGGAACGCTGATGATATATGAGATGCAATGATAAATTGGGAAAGGATTTTTAGGGTACCTCCCCGCTATTTTTATATCGTTATTTGCATGACTGAAATGTTTAGGCTTTTAACTAACACTTGTAGATATATTTACATATAGTTTATCACTTTCATTTAAATGTGTTTATTGAATTATTTTATTTTTTAAAGGTTTTAACTTTCAGAATTGGCTGAAGAACTACACCATAGTATTGCATACTCTTAAATTTCGCTCTGTTTTAGATAGAAATTGCTTCGGAGTCATCAACCACAACATTTCAGAGCATAAATTTTATGACAAAAGAAATGCAACAACATTTAACAATTTGGAGAGGACAACTACAAGAGCATACGAAAACTATTCCCTAAATGAAAATTGAGCGTTTAAAAACATTTTAATGTTATGTAGTTGAAAAGTTTTTTATGATCAGCTTGTGTTGTTAATCTGTACAGGGCTTTCATTTCAAAACTTCCCAGAATGAAAAACTACCTATTTAAGATAACTTTAATTTAAATAAAAAAAACAAGTCAATTAGATGTTGAGGGAGGAATTTTAAAATTAGTATTAATTAAAATATAGGTTTCATCCCTTCAGCTCCATCCATTACTACTTTGAAATTTTAAATCGGACATCTATCTATTAACGCTTAAGTTTTAAAGAGGATGCAGTTGTTGTTGTTGTTGTATTGTTGTTATTATTATTATTATTATTATTATTATTATCATTATTATTATTTTCTTTGCCTGGCAACTTGGACTACTGTTGTTGTTTTCATTTGGACAGAATTATACAAAAACTACCTAACATTCCATGTAATATTTATGTTTTTGCAATAAATTGTTCTACAATAGTCCTGAGTTTGCAAATAGGCTGTATTACTGTAAATTAATAAATGCAATTATTATATTTCCAAGTGGAAGTGGTTCGGATGAGGGGGTGAAATCGAAAATTTAATTTTAAAATGGCGTTTGACATTGTGGAGTGAAGAAATTATGGGGTAAAAGTATTTGCAGTACAATAACCCAGGTTTTAATTGAAATTTACACAAATGTTGGACTTCTGAATCAAGCTGGACCAAAGCTGAGAGTCTGGGAACATCAAGAGGAGCTAGACAGGGATGTACTTTGTTGCCTTTATTGTTTAATTTATTTATTGATGACATCATTCTTGGAGGAGGTTGACGCTGCAGAAATAAAGGACACTAAGCTTCCAGTTCTTTTGTACACCGATGGATTATTAATCTTTTCAGTATCTATTGAAGGTCTACAGAAAGATCTTGACAAGTAGAGGGCAATTGCGACAAGTGGAAATAATCGTGAACATCACAAAACTACAACTGTCGATTTTAAAAATGAGTCTGTTTACAGCGAGAATGAGAAATGGAAATTGCAGGCCAATGAATCAGAGAATGTAAAATACTTGTATTATCTTAGTATGAATTGAAGACAGATTAAACACAGACACGGCGGCATACAAAGTCCGGGAGCGAATATCAGAGGTATTCAGTACGTTGTCAAGGGTGCCTGATATCCCTGTAATCATTATGGAGAACATGTGTAGCGTAAGCTCCGTCATATTCTATGGTTCTCAGATATGGGTGGGGTTGGGAGAACGAGGACGGACTGAATAAAGTCCAAAACGAGTTCCTAAAGCCAGTTTTATATTTAGGAAGGAACGCAATCAATCGTTGATCTTTTCAGGAGTTTGAGCGCTATGAAAATATTAATTGTAAAATTAGAATAATTTAAGTACTGATTACGCATAAGGGGTTTGTGCTACAAACATCAGATTAATGTTTGAGCTTAAAAACACTGAACAGCGAAAATTAAAAGAAGTTTAAAGAGAATTGGGATGTTGTGTGGGAGAAGGAGCAATGAGTAGTAATTATATTTGGAGGAAGCTACAGAAAAGACTTAGGGACGCAGAGAGAAAATATAACTTACTTTACGTAACGAACAGAAAATCAGACGGGAGAAAGAGAAGTAGGCAAGCACATATACACACACACATTATATATATAATAAAAGTAGATAAGGATAAAACACTTGTCTACCTTCTTGCCATAGAAGAACTCCAGTAGTTCGATATATAGCAATTTCAAGTGTGACTTTATTTAAGTGTTTTATCCTTATTTACTTTTATTATTATTGTTAATTTGTTACATTGTTAATAGTGTTACATTAATTTCTTTTATATATATTATGTACAATATAAAAATAAAGTAATACTAATAACAATGTAACTAAATTAACAATAATTAGTAAAGCAGAAAAGAATAAAAAAACTAAGAAAAAGAGTTGTTATCCCTATATGTCGACTCCTAAAGTTCTTCGGTGGCCTATAATACTGCCTATAATACTGCTACCACTACTATATTGTGGCCGAGGTCGTTAAGGCACGAAGTGTCGAGTTTCGTCGTGAAAAAAAAAATTGCGACCGATAGATCTTAAAACACCACACATAGGTATTATATGTATTCCATGAACTTTCAAAATAAGACCTTGTCCACCGTGGGTTAGATTGCGGGTTTGTAAGGTGACTAAAATAACAGATGAAGCTGATCAGAAAATACGTGCTTTTTGTGGAGATATAAAACACTTTCAGTGTATTGTATATTCTAATGCACTGTAAGGATACAATAGTGTAGATTGCCTGCGCAGCGAGCTAATTTTGCTAAGTCGGAAGGGATAGGTTACTATGTTGGAATCTGTTTGCACGGGTAGATAACTAGCCGAATCTTGCTCGGTTCTTTTCTTTGCAAAGAGTGTGAAATTAGAAGCGCTTTATTTGAGTAGACGGTCTATTTGAGTCTTTTTTTTTTTTTGAGTAGTGTTTAACGCCCGTTTTCACTACTGAGGCACCACAGGCGGTGGACACTGATGATACATGAGATGAAATGATAAATTGGGAAAGGATATTTTTTTTTTTAAGGAAGGAAGCGTTCCAGGCCTAAATTTAGGTACCTCCCCGGCATTTGCCAGTTATGAAGACTGAGGAAAACCTGGAAAAAACCCCAGTCAGGGAGGACGGTCCTGGCGGGATTCGAACCGCAGACCTCCCGCTCACGAGTCCGTGCCTTAACGACCTCGGCCACCCGTGGCGGTTATTTGAGTCTGAATGTATGTGTGTGTATGTGCGTACGAACAAGTGGGTTTGGGACTTCGGAGAGAGGAGGTAGCCATTTTGAATGTTGGTAAATTATTTGCGAAAAGTACCATTCCTAGGACCATTCAGATATATGACATTCTCTTCCATACATTTAAAGAATTTAATTCTGACAAATCCCAACTATTGTTAAACTCTGTATTTAAACACATGAAATTCGTTTTTTTTTTTTTTTTTTTCAGTAGGGTTTAATGCCCGTTTATACTACTGAGGCACCACTGGCGATGAAAACTATGATACATGAGATGAAATGATATATTGGGAAAGGATTTTTTTTTTAAGGAAGGAAGCGTTCCAGGCCTAAGTTTAGGGTATTTCTCCAGCACCTGGAAAAGATCTCAGGAAGATCCTCGTGGAATTCGAACC
>CM060830.1:59192500-59410000 GCA_030762175.1 Metallyticus violacea | reverse complement strand
TTTTTCACTTAAACATACTTCAAAAACAGAAGACAGTGAAGGACAAGAAGAAGATGGAGGCAAAAGCAAGTAGCGAATAAAGTTTTACCAC
The DNA here is from genome assembly GCA_030762175.1 of Metallyticus violacea. Lineage (NCBI taxonomy): Eukaryota > Metazoa > Arthropoda > Insecta > Mantodea > Metallyticidae > Metallyticus > Metallyticus violacea. The sequence goes on along the minus strand of CM060830.1, from coordinate 59,409,909 downwards.
TTCATCTGTTCTCCAAGTTCTTTAGTTTTTGTACCTCATTTTGTATGTTGTATTTGATTGCGGTTGTGAAATGCTGGAGTAATTTTTTTTTACTCTGGTCTCTCCTAAATTCTAAAGTTTTTACCTTTTATTCAATTTAAAACTTCACATAAAATTCTCTTTGTTTTTACAGGTGGCTTCAAGACAGCAGCTATGGAAACTAAAGTCCGAAAGGAAAGAGAAAATAATTAAAAAATGGCATGTGTATAAAAACTACATCTTATTTAAATGTGAACTAGCCTAAAAATTAATTACGGCCCGGAAGCATGTCCTTGATGTGCCTACGCTATAAACCTGAAATATTGCACTTGGGTAAAGGCCACCTCTGCTCCACTGGCCGACATCGCTGAAATATAGCTATTGCTTCTCTCCTGTGAAAACTATTATTACCGTAAACATTTTATTGAAAATTCTAGTCCACCTTTATGTTTTATGACTGTGCTTTTCAACAGGTTGCAAAAATAAACCGATCAAGTGTCAAGATAAAGCAAGAATCATAAACATCTCTTTTTCTCTGTACCGTATCATTTTAAACGTAGCATAAATCCTATATGGGTGAACTTTTATCTAAGCCAATAATTTTACTCTTTATCAATGTAGTTTCGATTATGCTTAAGACGGCGGATAAATCAACAATAATATTTTTGGGGGTCAGAAAAATGGTGCGAAGATGAATTTCAGCAGTTGACTATTATCATTTAATGCTAAAATTGTAGCTATACCCCCCCCCCCGCATACTTTCCTTAATACAGTTGTTCACCAGTATATCATTTTTGTTTCTTGCTTCTCATAATTTTAGTTACTTTATCTCTCCTTTTTCTTTTATTATGTTTTTTTTTTTTTTCCCCCCATTCTAATACGACTTATTCTATTCTCTTTGGTCTTTCTCTCCTAATCTACTTTCCTGTTCTTTTTAACGCTAATTCCTTTTCTTTTTTATCTTCTTTTTCTTTATTTTCTTCCTTCTTCACTTCATACTTCATTTCCTCTTTCTCTATTGCTTTTCTCCTCTGTTTTTTTTTTCTCTTAGTCCTCAGTGCTCCATCTTCTTTTGTTAACATTGTTCTCCCCTAACTCCTTCTTATTCCTCCTTAATACTTTCATTCTTCATGTTTCTTCTTTACATATTTATTGTCCCTCCTCTTTCCTCCCCCTTCTTTATTTGTTTCTCCTGATATGCCTGCACAAGTGTGTGGATATGCATAGCGGGATAGAGATATTGCATGGAAAGATTTTCTCCATTTAGCCGCTCCTATCTAAGTTACAAATGCAGACCAGAGGGAAGCTAATTGGCATTTACAGAAGCATTAAGAGCGTGATACTTAAGGGGAAGTAATCTCCCTGTAGCAGAGTGCCAGGCAACAACTGTTAGCTTCTGGAATGTGGTGGGAAGGAGGCACTGTATTAGGTAACTGGCACATGCTGACTGCACAAGGTCACGATACCACCACACCTAGTCCTGGGGCGATATCTGGTAAAGTTCAAGGTTGTAGCCATGATCTTCTCTTTGGATCATTAGCATCCTTCATGAAACTACGACAATATTTTTTTACCACAGTTTTTCCATGTAATTTGGGCTTGGCAGCATCACTTTCCAAGTTACCAAATGTATCATAGTTGTTTGGTGTTCAAAAAACTTGTAAAGCATCACAAAGCTTTCTGATGCCCTTTTGATAACATTCCACTTTTCCAGCCAACTTACCTTTATTAATTTATTCTTTTTTTTAAATTTTGAATGCATTTTTATTTGTATGTTTGAAAGATAAAAAGAGGACAAACTTATTTTGTAGTTGGCTACTAATCGCGACTTGAAGGATGCCGCATGTATTTTACTTTTTAATTAATTTACGCCCTGAATTATTGTTTGTTTTATCACCTGAAGCATTCGGTGTTCTATAGAAAGAATAATGCAAATAAATGTGTGAGTAGGGAGAAGGCACAAAAGAAAGTAAACATAGCGCAGCAGCAGAAAGCTGAAAATTAGAATCGACATATATTATTATTATTATTATTATTATTATTATTATTATTAGATTTATTTAAGATCTTTAAGATCTTTTTCATTAACCTCCTATTCAATTAAGGGAGTGAAACGGTCGATAAATTTTGTTCAAAGATCTGCTCCTCTAGGCCTGGGGTTATTTTAATTCTAAGACTCGGGACCAACGGCTTTACTGAGCTACGTAAGCCCATGGCATATAGGAATCGTCTAGACTCGATAGAGGTGCTGATAGTCCAGCGTTTAGAAGGTTTTTCTTTCGTACCACAGGATGATGTTCCCAAAATCTCTTGAGAATCTGGTGGTGTCCTGTTCTTTCCAAATGTGATTTATCTGAAAAGTTCGTTTCATTTGATTGTAATGTTTATGTGCATTTTGTAGTACCTCGTATTTAATTTCATATAAAACACGAAATAAATATTTTTATAAACGTATAGTATATTTTCTTTTTGTATTTTGTTACAAAGGGTTTTTTCTAATAATTATACCATTCATATAATTGAGTTTTTCTACTTTTTTCTTTACATACAACATTTTCTTAATGTGGTATTATGACGCCGGGAAATTTAAACGTATTAACTTGCACAATTGTTTTATTTTCGATAGTTTATATTGCATTACATTTTTTTACCCTGAAAAGTCACAGTTTCTTTTCGGCAGATACTTTCAGTTATATTGAGTGAATATATTCGTAGCTCATGTCGTTCTTTCTTCTATAGTTTATTCTTCTTGTTTGAAATAGTTACTCGATCATCAGTAAAGACTATTGGCATAATGTAGTCCTTATTCATTTAATTTATGTGAATAATATGTACATTTTTAACCGTCTCTCAATCATTTCTCCGATATATATGTTGAGTAATATAAGTGACATGCACCAACTTTGACTAGCATCTATATCGATTTCTTTTGGTGTATTTGGATGATTGCCAAAAATGTATATTTCTGAGTTTTGTTCACATTTATAGTTACTTCAATAAGGTGGATTTATAGAACTGTCTTCATTAAACTATTCCGTAAGAGTGTTCTATTTAGTTTATCAAATGTTTTGATGTAATCTATAAATAGTATTTCTTTTATTTAGTTTGTTGTTTTTTTAATTTAAAAGCTTAATTACCTTATAAACAAATTCTTGTCTTCCATATATACAGAGGGTGCAAAAAAAATGTATTCACACTTCAACCAAAGAAAATACTGTTAACATAACAAGACTGAATTCTCGCAAAGAGAAAATGATGACTATTAATCATCTTATACTTTTACAGTTACAACAGTTGCTCAAAATGGCCACCATCGGCGTCGATACACTTCTGAGTACGTTGAACTACTGATTTAAATTAACGTTTGCGAAAGTGTCCTCAGCGATTGCAGCACATGCCGTTTCAATTTCTTCCCGAAGTGCTGCTAGTGTAGCTGGCTTTCTGCGGTATACTATACCATGAGTCTCAAATTTGTCTCGAATGCGTGCAATTGTTACTCGCGTTGGCGGTTCTCTTTTGTACACACGTCTCCATTGTCTTTGAACTTCAACAACATTCTCATTTTCCAGTACCACTTCAAAATTGTTTTCCGCTGTTCAAACGATAATCTTGGCTCCATTTTGTTGTAGCAACACTAGCATAGCGTAATGTGAGTCTCGTCTGTTTATAGAACATCATACATTAATTTTGGCTTCATTTGTTCATTGTTGATTTACCTGTCACGTAGCAACGCTATCATAATATGTGAGTAACATCTGTTTGCAGAACATTATACTACACATTACTATTGCTTTTCGGGCCAACTTTAAAATATATTAAATATATATCTACTGTGAAAAGTGTGTATACATTTTGGCACTCTGTTTTATATATATACATATATATATATATATATATATATATATATATATATATATATATATATATATATATATACTGTTCGATTTCCATATTTCTTTGTATAGCTTTGTCAAAAAACTAATATTATATAATATAACTGTAATATAAACTAACTTCAAAATAGGTATATTTTCGTATTTAATTATTCTTCAATTTAATATTATTAATAAATTTGTCGTATAAAATAATCCCTATTATATTATTTACCTCCTTATCTTATTTAGTAGTTGTAACCCAATACTTATGAAAATAATGTCTTACTCTAGCATTTAAAGTTATTTCTCCTTACAGCAAACGTATATATACACATAGGTGTGTTATAAGCGGCTTGTTAAGTGACTATTAGTAATTAATCAGAACAGTATTTTGCAATTTTTCTCTCTTTTCATGCATATAAGCCGCTGCTGTTGTGGCTTCCATAAGCTGCAGGCTTTTTTGTTTTGTGCAAACATTAAACATTGTGTGTCTATGTCCTTTTCTCGTTTCCTCACATCTAAGAAAGTAGCTTTATTGTAATAAACTATCTCCCTTTTGCGCGTCACTAGGCACTATCACAAATTTTCTTGTCCTCTGTCATTGTTTACATTTATTAAAATTCTTCAATATTCACCCATATTTATTGAGACTGAATGTATGAATTTTTTCCCACTCTGTATATAACATATGTGTATCTTTCGTCACATTTCCGGGAACTCTAGTTATACGCAGGAAGAGTATAACTTTTCTTATTCTCCCGTTTTACCCCCAGGAAATGTAATTAAGACAAAATCAAAAACAATTAAAAATACATGTATTAGCTCCTATTAAGCATTTCTAACTAAATGCGAAAAAATAAACGAATAAAAAATAAAAAGATTGCTCACTCCATTTCGTTTAAGAAATGATAACCTTTTACTATAACAGGCCTTGGCCTCTTTTTAAATGTCTTTTGTGCCCAACCTGTTTAATACCATTTATTGAAACCAATCTTATATTGGTAAGTATTCATTCCCTCTTTAAGTTCATTAAAATATTTATTAATGATTCTTTACTTGTTTCTTCCAAAATTCTTATTTGCCTATTCTTACTGTTCATTTTAAAACACGAAATACTTTCATTCGCTTTGATAGCAATATTTTTCTATAAGAGAGATGAACTATTCAAATCTATCGACTTTACAGTGGCCTGTCTATTAATGAAACACATGGCATCAAAGGAGTGTTACGTTTTGGCGTGAATAGCAAACAGTATTCGATAGTTTTTAAATTTATTTGAAGATAAAATATACTAAAAGTCACTACTTATTGCAAATAATGTGTGTGTGTGTGTGTGTGTGTGTGTGTGTGTAATCCAAAACCATTATTTTATTGAGGTAACTTATTGCATTGTTTCTTGGTTTTCTTCTGCATCTATACATTTTTTATGACAATCTAGGAAAACTTTGCAGGTTGATTTATCTGAATTAATGTCTTTATGTTTGTGGTTTTGTTGCATAGACTTTTATCTTGAAAAATAAAAATTTAATTGTGTTATATTTGGTGATTTATGGGTTATTTCTATTGTCCCTCGCCTTCCATTTACTTGGCCACCAAATATCTCAAATGAATCTCTCGCAGCTCCTGCGTAATGTGATGTAAAACGTTCATGTTGGGAGTAAAGGAAATTGAAGTGGCCACAGTGCATCTGTAACCCTTGAATGGTAGAATACTTAGAATTTCCAAGTACTTCACTGCAATGACTGTTCTTTCAGAAAAATCAGGCTTGAAAACTCTTTGGCTTGAGATATTATGCCCAACAATTACTTTTTAAAAAATCCTTTGTGTTCTATAGTTACAGTTGTCTGTGCACGTAATGAGATGCTTTGAAAGTTGCTTCATCATTCCAAATTATTTTAGAACAAATCTTAGCATCCACTTGCCGAACTCATTTATCACTATCTGTAAAACTGGTGTCTACGTTCTGAATCGTCTCCTAAAAAGCGGTGTATGAGACATAATACGTAATGTTGAATAATAATAATAATAATAATAATAATAATAATAATAATAATAATAATAATAAAATTCTCCAATCAGAAGTTCTTGCAACTTCGGTTCATGAGAAAGTTTACACGTAGACTTTATAGTATTCTCAATAATGCTCTTTAAAATATTAAGCTTAGTTTCACCACTTAATGAAGACCTATCTGGTTTAGGTAATACGATATGATCCACTTTCCTCAAAACGTATGCGTAAATTGTTTGCTTTCGGAGTTGGTGGGACAGTATACAATTAATAATTCATCTCGAATGATTAAATTAAAACCAACTTACACACCAATTTTGAACTAAAAATAACTTATTCTTCAGTAAAAATGTTCAAACGTGAATCGACACTACGTAGAAAACAAAAACAGTAAAAACATTTGTTTGGTTGGAAATGTCTACTGTATACATCGCTATCATGCCAGTCAACTTAAATTGAAGAGAAAGCTACAAAAATCAAAATTCCTTAGCAATTGCAATGGGTAGCGATTTTTTTGTTCGCTGTGTATTTTTAAATAAATAGTTTAAATGTTTATATATTACACTTGCAGTTTTAAAAAAACATATAGTGTAAAGCATATGCTTTGCATTCTAAAGTGTTTCAAATCATTCAATGACAGTGAATCTCTCTCAGACACAATGTATATCGATTACTTTGTTTTCGGACACGCAGAACGCAAAAATAGCGAAATTTTTTTCGTATCACCTAACGATGTTGAGATATTTGCATGGCACCATACAGCAGAACTGCTTGCTATTTTCTCAGTTTGGACAACTTTCTCTTTGTATCCCTCAGTTGTGTTACTCTAGGGGATTGTTAAACTCCCAAGAATGTCCAGGTATATGGTATTTTCTAACTGCTATGCGGAATAACATGAAACAGTGTCTTGTAATATCATTCTATGCAGTGAGTGAGTGAATCTTTGTGATGGTTAGGTGTCATTTTATACTAAAAGACTGTGTAACAGATTTAAGAAATTGCGGTTAAAACAATCTGCATTTAATATCCTAGCTGCCTATACAACGGTCGCATACTTTTATCCATTTGCAATGTCTCGCCGTTGTAAAAACTCCCTTAATATATTTTGCTATTTGGTGCAGAGTGTTGTGCAAAATCTCATCGCAAAGCTATCACACCCCTACTTGTGAAGATTTACAACCTGTGTTCCGGAAAGTATAGTCAATTTAGAGATAAAAATAAATTTTGAACACCCAACTTTAGCTGTACAAATTGCTAAAGAACTTTAACTGGTTGGTTAAAACGCTGCCTTTTGTCATTCCAGTGTTATGGAGGGAACCTATGAACTACATTACTGACTCTTTTATTTCTGTATGGTCAATGTTATAGCTAAAAACTAAGCATGCAATTGAGTAACCCAATTTGATCAGCGACGTTTCCTGTTAAACATAGCTATAGTTTACTAATTCCAAAATCCCCTGAAAAATTGATGTTGGGGGAAGTATCTACCTCTTCTGGCTCTTGTTCCTCTTCTGATAGATTATCCTCAGCAATGTTGAATCTATTGTATCTAGAAAATCTCATATGATATAATGTAACAAAATGAATTAAATGATCTTGTGAGAAACTTAAAATGAAGTAAAACACAAGCTGAGATTTTATCATCTCTTCTTGAGGGATGGAAACTTCTACAACCTGGCACAAAAATGTATCGTTCAGAAAACTGGAATATAATCTGTCAACATGTTTTATAGAAAATGAACAATTAGTTTACTGTCATGATGTTGGGCTACCGGTGGCATTGAAAAGAGACCATACTTCTGAAGATTCATGGACTCGTCGAAAATGAGTTTAAAGGCCGTGTTTTTGCATAACAGGAATGCATATCCATCTATCCCAGTTGCCTATTCCGTTAAAATGAAAGAAGCATATAACTGATAGTATGGCTATAATGATTTGTGCAGTCAGGTTCACAAACTTTTGCTGTTTTCTTCGTGAGTGGGATAGTCGGAATAAACGTGAACATTATGACATTAGGGGATGGCCATCGAGCGAAAATGTAGTTATAGGACGAAAAAGTGTGGAAAAATCTACCACTTGTTGATGTCGACAAAACAATTTTTCTCCCATTGCATATAAAACCGGGGTTAATGAAGAAATTGTGAAGGCGACGGACAAATCAGGAAGGACACTCCAATGTTTAAGGAGAAAAATTCAAAAGTTGAGTGAGGTAAAACTAAAGGAAGGTATCTTCACAGGGCCACAAATACGCGATCTGCTTCGAGAGGACTCCCATTTCTGTTGGGGAAAAAATATTTTGTGTGTATGTGTGTGTGTGTGTGTGTGTGTGTGTGTGTGTGTGTGTGTGTGTGTTGGTCATATGTATGATCTGGGTTGAAATCACAACAAATAGAATTATATAAAATAATAGAAAAACCTAAATTAACAACAGTAGACTATTGCCTATAGACCATCTATTGCTAAAAGTTCCTCTCAAAAATTGTTAGGTGATAGAGAAAAACAGACTTCAGATTCAAAATCAGCATGCGAATTATTGGTATATTTTCATTTCTGAGAGCGATAAAACGTTTAAATTTGTTGTATTGCGGAATCTATGAAATAGCTGTACATTTTATGAATATATTTCGTTCTGTTTAACAATGTTTGACCAGCAACTGCCCTTTCCATGCATAATACATGATTTCACAAGCGGCTTACTGAAACGCTCTCAATATTGCATCATTCAAGTTTAACATATATATGAGCGAAGCCAGGTCGAATCACCTTAGTATTAATGTCAGTTCAGTGTAGCAGAAGTGCGCGGGTTTACAGAAGAATAAAATATAAACATATGTGTGACAAAATGAGGATTATTTACCAACAGAAAGTGTTCTTCCTTGAGACGCGATCGTTGCTTGTTTTGTGTGGTTACGTCATCGTCTGAAAATCGCAGCATCAAGCTTCGGTATGTGCATGCTCCATATAGCATTGCACAAGTGTTTCTCCGCTGTTATATTGGCTAATGTGACCAACACATATTTTATAAAAGTGAAATGTGTGCACAAAAGCAAAAGTGTTATTCGTTCATTGCTTTGGCTATTAGTGACATTTCAGAGACTTTGAAAATCGAATAGATAACAACACATTCTAAATCTAAACAGTCCATTTAAAAATATTCTTAGATGTGAGTCATTATGAAATATGATGGTGAAAAAAATGAGACATCTTTTAGCTTCTTTGTCCCTCATATGCACAGAGCAAGCATGGCTAAAAAATATAATATTTCTTATGGCCTTCTCACTCTGTGAAACCGCCAAGGGTGGCCGAGGTCGTTAAGGTGCGAACTCGTGAGCGGGAGGTATGGGGTTCGAATCCCGCCAGGATCGTGCTCCCTGACTGATGTTCTATCCAGATTTTTCTCAGACCTCATAAATTGCAAATGCAAACCCTAAACTTAGTTAGGCCTGGATCGTTCCCTTCCTTAAATAAATCCTTTCCCAATATATCATTTCATCTCATGTATCATCAGTGTTCACTGCCTGTGGTGCCTCAGTAGAAAAAACGGGCTTTAAACACTATTCAAAAAAAAAAAAATACTCTGCGAAAGACTATTATTTGCTGCAATAATTTAGAAGAAAGTAAATAAATAAGCTTATAATTAAAATCCTCTTCAACTGGACTGGGATAGGCTTTTTCTAAACCGGGTAGGGTAAAATAATGTTAGTGTAGGCTCAGCCAGGAACGTGCAGTGAAATTTTTGCATCGTCACACGATTAATAAACTAAGTAGGGAGCGCTATAAACATGTTTTTTTTTTTTAGAATTAACCTTAATAACTCAAAATGATAGCATTACTTACATTAAGATGAAGATTGGTAGCTACAGCCGTGTATCACTTAAAAATAAAACCCAGTTTTCTTCCATGCTCCTTGAATTTCTTAACGGCATCTTCATAAAATTCAGCAGTTTGTATTAGTATGCAAAGAAGTCACTTAACGATACTTGACTATTTAGTCGATTTTTCTGAGGGCCTAAAATGATCATTATATGAAAACTGTGGTGTTTTATAACAATAACTATCTGCAATTCTCATAATGCTGAATCTACTTGCGCTTTCTTCAGTGTTACGAGCTGATACGGATGCAACAACAGTAACAATAAAGTACAGTGAGTTCATTATTCAATCTGATGAAAGAAGATGTTTGAGTGGATTTCCTTTAGCATTTCAAAAATAGTATTCTTCATGCTTGAGAGCATCCAACAAAGTCACTAAATTCAAGTTGTGCACAGAACTAGTTTTTTTCATCATTTGAACAACTATAGTGTCAATGCTTTCATTGCAAAGGGCCTTTCTTGCAACTTCAGAACCTAATTCTTCCCGAAGACGTTTACTTGGGATGTTTCGTACTCTTTTTGGTGATAAGCTAGCGTTTCGCTATATTTTTCTCAGGTTTTTTTACAACAGAATCGAGTATCTAAAAGCCTTCTGTGCAACAATATATTAAATAAGTAATCAGTGTAGCTGAAACTTCCGGCATAAACTGTCTCTTTAATCCCAATCAGAATTGTCTTTCTAAAATATCTTGAAACAACCAAATAAATGCATCACTGGGTCCCTTTATAAGGCATGATGTGAAATGTCCAAGCATGTCCAGGCATATTTTTGAAGTGTATCTGTTCTTTTGGAGAACTTGTGGATGAAATAATCCAAATCAGTTCATGTTTAGCATGAAGAGCCTTCAAACATGTGGGAGACTGGGAGACTTGATTTGGTTTATTTGTGGACGCTCTTTAACATATCAGGTTATCAGCGTCCCATTCTATTCAGGGCGTGAAACGGCCGACAAATTTTGCTCAGAGGTCTCTTCTTTTAGGCTTGAGATTGTTTATCGTGCCTTAAACCCAGGGTTTTACTTCAATTCCGAAGGAAGTCATACTTTGAAATTTTTACGCCCGAAAAAATCCATGGATCCTGGCCAGGATTGAGCCCGCAATCTTGGGTTTATGAGGCAAGTGTGGCTACCACTACACCACCAGGACCGACCAGCCAATATTTTGTCTCTTAGGTAATTTGTATGACTAGCCTGCCACATCGAATATTTAAGTATTCAGTTTATTACTTAAATCTTATTCAGAAATTGTCCTCCACAAATTCAAATAAATAATTACCAGATCTATCGTGCTTACATTGGTAAAACGTAATTGTGACATATGCACTGTTTAGATAGTTATAGTGTGTTCGTTATTTGCGGAAATAATGATCATTGCTGGTGGTTGCTTGTCAGAAAATTCTAAAAGCAAGTGTTGTATTTTAATCTGGTGGTGACTGGGAGTTCCTTCACTTATGCAGCAAGTCGTGGGGAGCGCTAGGAAAACGCTACCCGGCGACTCTTGTCAATAATGTCACTAATGTAATATTTGTAGGCAAAAGAATCAAGGAGTAATTGCGGAGCGTGACAATAGAGTACAACTTCATTAATATTTCTATTCCCTGTAACAACTTACCTAAGAGTTGTTGAAAGCTGAGACTTCACATAAAATGACTGCAACACACGATGTCTTTGAAAGTTCTTCTTTTACGTTATCAACAGCAACATTACTTTATGCAAGAATTAAATCATTCTGTATGCGATATGAAGATACTTGGTTTCTAGCTGCATGATGAGGGTTGCATCTTAATTAAATAAAGTCCTTTGTTAAACGCATTTTCTGATTCATATGACTATTAAAAGGCAACCCACGTGTGCTTAAAAGCAGGTGTATTAATACATATGTTGTATATCTCTGTACTATCACACCATTCATTGTAGTACCCAACACTGGCATGAAGTTACGAACTTAAAGTTTGTTGTTTCTTCTGGAGCAGACATAAGAAAAGACGAGCAAAACAGTGTGTTTAATTTTACACTTCCTTCAAGCCATTCTGTTTTTTAATGTATTTATTTATTAATTATTGAAATTTTATATTAAATTTCGTTCGAGTTGCAGAAAGATTTGGTATCTTAAGACACGGTCGAATATTTTTTTTTTCCTTGCACAATGTGAATTCGAAATGGATGTTTCAATTATTATATAATTCAATCGCCCATCACAAATAATTAAATTTATATCTATATATAGTTCGTAAGCGTCCCCTTAAGAAACTATAAATATATCAGATTAGCGTTTTTTACAAATATTTAAAATTCAGTGATTAGAAAACCAATTAGCAATTAATATAAGAAATTGTCAAAAGTGTGTAAAAGAAACTATCTGCATACCCAAGCTCTAAGCTGAACACTTATATTTCGTTCGGAACAGGCTTAATAATAGCTTTCTATCCTTGTCAGTTCGCGCATGCGCCATCACCGTAAAATGTGCTCACTTATAAGCGGCGAAATGGATAGTGCCTTATACTGCAGAAGTGTTTTTATGCGGGCGATGACTTTTAAGAAATGCAGGATTTAACTTTATTTAAAAATTATATTTCTGAGCTGAATATAATACGAAACTAGATTACTTTATAAGAATTGCGAGCCTTAGGTAATCGGCACTTACATAACATTTAATTGCGTTCCAAGAGTTCATATACAGAAATTAACGTAGAATGTAAAGTTTTACTTTAATTAATTTAAATTGTTTAAAATTATATACATTGCATAGCATAATTAATTACACTTATATATAAGTATAATTAATTACACTTATATTAATATATAAGGACTATTTATAAAAAGTATATCTATTGAAATACTTATTATATACAATGCCTCTTGAAAGTGTAGAAAATACTTTGCATAGCACAGTTAATATGTTATCAAAAAGAGAGCAAGTTTGTTCATTTATAAATGTTTCAACAAAGTAATACGCCTTGTTACATAGATACTCTATAAGAAAAGATTTGTATTTTTGTTCATTGTCAGACAATAACAATATATTATTGGTGAGAGCATTAAATATTCTTATTAATTCATAATGAGCTCTCTTTTGAAAGATAATTTAGCAATGAGTCTATAAAGATTTGTTTGTGTTTTTTTCTAATATTATTATTTTGATTTGAATATTTAAAAACAATGCTCTTGAATTTAACTTAAAAAGTCATAATATAAAGCATATATTCGCAAGAAAATGTAAAAATATTTATACTTTGAAACAGGCTCTTATACGCAGTTCTGTTGTTAGCATCACAAATTATTCAAATAGCTCTCTTTTGTAATATAAAAATTCGCTTGTTTTAAATGGAATTACCCCAAAGTATTAATCAATATCTCATATTTACACAGTTAAATTTGAATGGGATGAAATAAATAGTGTTTAACGCCCGCTTTTGCTACAGAGGCACCACAAGCGATGGGCACTGGTGGTACATGAGATGAAATGATATATTGGGAAAGGATTTATTTTTAAGTAAGGAAACGTTCCAGGCCTAAGTTTAGGGTACCTCTCCGGCATTTGCCATTTATGAGGACTGAGGAAAACCTGGAAAAAACCTCAGTCAGGGAGGATGGTCCTGGCGGGATTCGAATCCCAGGACTCCCGCTCACGAATCCGCGCCTTAACGACCCGTCTCGGTAGCTTAATTGAATATATGACCCTGGTGTCAGCACATATCAAATTAATTTCATCTAATTAATAATTATCTTTATTTTATGGACAGTCTAAATTGATGGTAGCTGCTATTATATATTATAGATTCGGCTCTAGTTCTAGGCCAAAATGAATTTCATACTATTTTTACATTTTTCTTCCTTGGTTTGTTATCGTTCTATATTACATTCTACTTAGTTTGTTAGTTTTAAAAAGTCTAGAACTTATGCGATTGCTGTAAATTACAGACGCTTATAAAAACAAACTCTACAGATAGTAGTCCTGAGTTTTCTGGTGTTATCTTGTATAATCTAGCGTTTACAAATGAAACTGCTTTCAAAAGATATAAGGAGGTTTTTCGTTGTAACGGTAGAACCAGACAGCTATGTAAAAGCAGACACCCTTCATAGAAAGAACTCGCGTTGTCTAGTGGATTGGAAGAATTTCTATGTTTAAATCCAGAGGTTCTCAACCTATAGTAAGCATATGTAAAGCTACTGCTCGGTGGTACGTAAAAAATTTAGCAAATTAAATAAATTAACATTAGTTTTACAAAGAACAGATATTTGACAGTTTGACTATAACTAAACGGAAACAATAGATTTTACATTATAATGAAAAGGTTTGTGTGATACTATAAAAAAATAATACGATTCAATTTTAATCCAATGACAACTCTACTATGTTCGATCAGACAACAATGGGATACATTTTGTCGTTGTTTTACCTGAGAGACGTGTTTACAGTGAAGAAAGTAGTGAAGCTACATTATTGTTGTTGAATGCGAGATTTTATTTGTTACATTGTGAGATTTATGTGTAGTTTGTGTCAGATTCAGAAGAACTAAACTAGAAGATAGATAAATGGCTAATTAAAGGACTCTGCTAGAAGAGCTCAAAGGGTGAAAAGAGTGTAAACGGGGTAAATAATTCCACTGTGCTGGAAACCACTAATTCTAAGCATCCAACAGAGGACATTATACAAGAAAGCAACAGAAAGCTCCGTACACAAACAATACGTAAGTACAATATAAACTATTTATTATATGGTTTCACATATCTTGAAGATAGAAACCATCCCAATACCGCACGTGTGATCTGTCATGAAACACTTTCAAATCGTTCGATGAAATGTCATGGTGATTGGAAACAAAACCGTTGGGATATTTTTAGAGAAAACTATCAGATTTGTCATCAAGGTAAAACCAAATAATCTCGTTTGCAGGATCTAAAATGAAGATATCTTATGAAGTCAGTTTAAGAGTAGCTAGGGCGGTAAAACCTCACACGATCGGAGAGTTGATTTTGTTGATTTGTTTTATTTACGGACGCTCTTTAATATCTCAGGTCATCAGTGTCCCTTTCAATTCAGGGCGTGAAACGGTCTACAAATTTTGCTCAGAGGCCTCTTCTTTCAGACTTGAGTTTTTTATTCGTGTCGTAAATGTACGACCCATGGCTTTATTTCCCTTCCGAAGGAAACCGTACATAGAATTTTTACTACCGAAAAAGTCCATCAATCCTGGCTGTGTTTAAACCCCGATCTTGGGTTTATGAGGCAAGCGGTTACCACTACACCACCAGGACCGACAAGATTGGAGAGACATTAATATTACCAGCTGCTATACATATGGGAGCAAGGCAGCAAAATAACTTGAAGTGATTCCATTATCCAATAACACCATATCCCGAAGAGTTTTAGATTTGCCTGCAATCTTAAGCAGCAGTTAATAGAAAAAATTCACGCTAATCAATATTTTGCTATACAAATTTGATGGAACTACTGACATGAACATGGCCAATCTTCTTACTTACGCAAACTTTATAGATGGGGACACAGAAGGAAAAATTCTGATTTTGTGAATCACTGCTTGTCCGAACAACTTCAAATGAAATATTTTCATAAATAGATCAATTAAGGATATGGAATGGAATAAATGCGTTGGTATTTGCTCTGATGGAAACACAGTGGCGTTGTTGCAAAGATTAGAGCAAAATGTGTACATTGTAGCATTCATCGCGAGGCTTTAGCCGCAAGAACGATGCCTCTTGCTGTTAAGAAGTTTTAAATAAAAGCGTGAAAGTTATCAACTTCATTTACTTCAGAGCTATGAATTCACGATTATTTCCTTTGTGTGTAATGAAATGTATGTGAACATGATTCTCTTTTACTTCACACTGAAGTTAGAAATGTATCGAGTCGACTGTTTGAACTTCGTTCAGAAGTGCAGATTTTTCTCTGTGACTCATCCTCAGACTTCAATTGTTTCACTGATGAGCTGTGGCTTGCCCAGTTGCCTTACATGGTAAGCTTGCCGCTTCAAACAGTTGAACGAGAGTTTGCAGGGTGCGCTTACTTCCATATTCTTGATACAGATAGGATAAAATTGCTGCTCTTAAGAAAAAACTAATATCCAGTGAATTCAGAAAAATCTTTAACATGTTTGTTGGTATTTGTGACTATACTTACCTTTGTGAATGTGGATTTTCTTCTCTAATTTATCTAAAAACAAGTACAGCAATACATTGAATGTTGATCCTGATTTAGACTAAAAGTAAATTGAAACCAGACACTAAAGAACTGTTTTTAGCTAATCGAGCATAACCTACACACTGAAACAAGTGTGAGTCAGAAATTAGTTAAATCTGTAAAGTTAATAGCTTTTACTGACTGTAAGTCCGAGTATCGGGTATATAGGTATGTTTATCGAAGTTTATATATCCATTCATTATATTTTAACCTTAACAAAATTAATTTTAAGGCATTTCATCCATTGAATAGAAATAAATTTAACAGTTTTTCTCCAATAAATATTTAATTCTAAATACTACATACAAGAAATAAATAAATCACTAGTATTGTTATAAATTTAGAGAATTTATAAAAATTATGGTTTATTCTTACCCTTGTACCACAAAATCACGCATTTCCCTCGCAAAATATCCTGCGTTGAATGTAATGGTACTTCACTGGAAAAGGTTGAGAACCCCTGCTTTAATCGGTTAGGGAATCCATCTGAAGTTACCTGGAACATACACTTTATTCTTGCTTAGATTAAGATAAATGACTTCGAGATTTTATTGATTTTCTTCAATTCCTTGATGGCATATGCTTTAGTTCCCAGATGCATACATAATGCCATTCATTATCACCAGTCATTGGTTGTTAAGCAAATGTATATTTTATTTGAATGTACATTTTTGAAGAGTTTTATTATGCACGAACATATACAACATCTGACGACATTTTATTTTTCCTTTTTGTATCTTTTTTTTTTTTTTACAT
Organism: Metallyticus violacea; assembly: GCA_030762175.1. Classification (NCBI taxonomy): domain Eukaryota; kingdom Metazoa; phylum Arthropoda; class Insecta; order Mantodea; family Metallyticidae; genus Metallyticus; species Metallyticus violacea. The sequence goes on along the minus strand of CM060830.1, from coordinate 59,393,179 downwards.
TAATGTTTTTTTTTTACTCTCATTCATCTTATTATGCCTTTTTAAAAATAAATTTGTATATTTAAGAATGTTTAAAACTTTCGTTCTCAAACTTTCATTCTCCAACTCACTTCACATAAGAATATAATTATCTCTTTCAAAGACTTGACAACAATCAATGGTTATTGCATGGAAATTTACACATTATAGCGCCAACAATATGTGTCGAAATATTTTTATTAACAACTTCTATATTCTGCACTTAATTCAATTGTTTGTCACGTAAGTTGTCTGATATATTCTTCGTTAAAATTCTATAGTACATTTGCATAAATATGTCAAAATTTAAACTCAATAGGTTGATTTTGTATCGGAAATGGGTAGCGGAATTCCTAAAATAAAGTGCGCATTTTCAATGAAGTAGCAAGTAAAGAGTATATAAAAAATTAAATATACACAGTGATTTATATACAACTAACACATTTCTTACTTTATTTATTCGACTGGAAATTCTACCATTGTCCTGAGTTCATCAAATTAAGATGGATATTTGTAAGTTTTGATTCTTTGTGCGAGATGTGCAGATGTTTATTCTTTGTTCCTTTTTGTTGACTTTTACGATTGCCAGCTGTTTTCTGTTATTTTGTTCTAGTCGCTGTGAAAATGCAGTACACATTGAATTAATGGCGCTTTCTTGTGAAGCAATACTGGATTACGAATTCAATAACAGCTACTCAAAGAGCTTACCAGAGAGAATTTGGTGTTCACAATTCCTTCAAAAGAAATACAATACTGCCACAAAGTGGAAACAGCTGGATCTCTGGTGAGTGAAAAGGGCAAATATTTTGTTTTGTTTTTTTGTTTGCTGTTTTTGACCAGATTCTGGACACTGCAGAGTACCGCCGCATTTTCATGAAGTTTGTTGAGCAACTGGACGATGTAGAGCTGGATCATGGATATTTTCAACAAGATGGCGCTACATCACACCGATCCATGACCCAAATAGAAAGTTTCTTTGACGGCCGGATAATCTCCAAGAACGTGGTCACCGAGAACTCTTGATTTACCTACACCGGACTTTTTCCTATGGGGCTACTTAAAAGATATTTGACGTCACACGCCCCCAGACTTTAGACGATCTGAAGCTCAACATTACACATGAGATTAATGGTATATTGTCCTCCAACGGGCGGCCAGTAACATGGAACGACGTGTTTCTCATTTTATATAGAGGTTCATAATCTTCCAAAGATACTCTACTTTAGCCTACTTTAGCTATAGTAAATTGTGGCTAGCACCCTTCATTTATTTCATTTTGAAATTAATAAATAAATTTATTAGTTCTATATAAATCCCCCTATATAATAAAAGTGTTGTTTTTGATAAAAGAAAAAAAACTTTATATTCTCTATGTAATAATTTGTTTCCTCCCTGCATAATTGCCTTAATTTTACTTTCTTTTATCTTGTTCATAAAAAAACAGTATTTTTAAAAATGATCAGAATAAAATTTAATTACTAATTACAAATTAAGTATTTTATTTAAAGAAATTTCCCTAAAATGTACTTTATAAATTTTGTTTCAATGTGGTTACCCTCAGATTTATTATTTTCCGTAACATTCGTTTATTGTGACATCAGAACCGATAGTCCTTTTTATTTACAAAATGTTGCACTAACCAATCTGTAATAGCCTTTATGTGCTTCTTGATAGATTGCTATAGGCAAGATACTATCTATCTCAGCATTTAAAAACTGCCCTCCATGAAGGAAATCTAAGCGATCATTAACTTATTATTTTTGTCATTGTTTCATTATAACAGGTATTTACTTCATAATGCAATCGATAATGCATTCCGATACAGTTATCATTTCATTTCGTTTCCCTTATATTGCATGCGTATTGTTTCATGTGTACTTCTCTAACATTAAATGCAAGTACAACAACCTTTTTAGTCCTGTTTTCCTCCAATATTCAGATTTTAGTGCGTTTTCCTCGCCTATTTTACATATTTGTACCATTTTAGCACACATAGCATATGACTATCTAAGCAATCGAATAGATTGCTTAGATAGTCATCAAGATTATGAAACACAATAAAAAGCGCAACACTGAAAATTAGTTCACAAAGCAGTAATATTTCAAATATCTGTGTATTCTTTCGCCTAGCCAATCACAATAAGGGTTTAATTTAAGTCTAAATAAATACTGTCATGATACGGGATGTTGCAGAAATGATAACAGATAAACAGATACTGTGCCTGCAGATAAATTGAGTGAGAATTAGTAAAAAAAATAAATACAAGAATAATCTAGCACCATTTGGAGAATATACTGATTAAGACATTAAATTTAAACAATCTTTCAGTCACATTGTCTCTGCCGTCACTTTGCTTTTATACAAGTTTTCAGTGCTCCTTTTTATTAAGTTTAATAATCTTGTTATTAATCGTACTCTATTCAGTCAAAGAATAATGTGACCAAAGAATACCAAATTTAAATTTCAATTCAGAATGTTCTTATCACTACGCAGAAGCATATGGTGAAAGAACAAAACACATATTAATGTCTTTTCGCTTCGTAGTCTAAGCCAGGTTAACTAAGCATTAAAGATGCTAAATATATTTATGACAATTATATCTACTATGCCCTGCTGAGAAACTTTTTAAGTAATTAATATTTATTGTACTTGCATGATTAACATTACGGATGCAATCAGACATAGGTTCTATGTCTCTGGTTGGGGGATTATCGTCTAAACTTGTTATAGAAGAGTAATAAAACCTTTGCTCAAGAGTAAAGATTTTATTCAAATTTATGTATATATATAATCACTCATAGGTAACGTATGATTAAGTATATCGATGTGTTTGTATATTTATATGTGTACGTGTAGGTCTGTATGTATGTAAGTGTGTGTATATATTGTATATGTGTGTATACGTATGCCTATGGCATTTTCATTGTTACAAGGACGATATTAGCATGTGCTAATGTATGTATTTTAAAACTGGTGCAATAAAAAGTCTATTACTACTACTATATACCTCTGTGCAGTAGCAAAAATGCAGTTGGTAAAGGATCTACTTTTCTGAAATTTATGTTTTTGTTCGAGATATTACTTACTAAATTTTTTCTTAATATTTTGGCATAAAGTGTGTAGCTGGATTGAGAAAGGTTATTCCTCTATATATCTTGTGAGAGCGTGTGTCATCATTTTTAACAGAGGTATTATCAAGTTTTCATCACGCTTACAAAACAGATACTTCAACAAACTTATTAGAACGATTTACAGCAGTAAGCCTTAGAGATAAGGAGAGTTATCAATATGCAATGGAAACTATCGATCATCGGATAAACAACCAAATCGATTTGTTCCCTCCCTAAGTAAGTTAAACAAAAAATCGAAATGCTTTTTTAACAAATTAGATATTTACAAACATTTTCTGGACAGCTGCAGAGCATATTCCTTCAGTCAATTTCGCGCTACCAACTTCATCTTCAAAGCGCTATTTCATCAAGATAGTTTTAAGAGATACAAGGAGATATTGTGCACTAAATACGAATTCGAGACAATAATGACTTATTTTGGTAATGCCGCTCAAGATAAATTGAGTGCTGTGCGCATTATCTTGTTGCGGTCCTTTTCCTGAGGATAGCAAAGAGAGCTCTGATTGAAGCAATTACTGGCAAATATTGAGAACCAAGTGACCGTCTCCTCGAAAAACAAACATACAAAATAAAAATAAAAAATAGAAACTGTCCTCAGTATGGAATAAATTTTCTCTTTTTTGAACAGACATTTTCTCTCTATTCGTGAAGTCGTTTTTGCAGACCCGTTGTTTGTAGTTTTATTTTGTTGCGATGCTACCATTTGTTTACGCAATGATGAAACAATAGATTGTGCCAAGACCCGAAGGAAGGTAACAAATGCGCAGAAGAATGAACGCGCAGTATCGAGAGAAAACTCTTTCAGATATAAGATGTACGTATCAGATTTTGTAACGAGGAATGATAACGCGTTGAAAACGAGCCACTCCCTTTGCACTCAAGAATATCGACTTTTTTTTATTGATTTATTTATGGACGCTCTTTAACATCTCAGGTCATCAGCGTCCCATTCAACTCAGGGCGTGAAACGGCCGACAAATTTTGCTCAGAGGCCTCTCTTCCGCGTTTTGGGTTTAGGAGGCAAGTATGGTAACCACTACACCACCAGGACCGACTGATATCGACATTGAGAAAGCATATACTCAAATTAAAAATACGGCTTTATTTACTTTTCCTAATTAATTAAACGAGAACATAAGTAATTCTTGGCCTAGAAAAGGATGCTCTCGTTTCTTGTTTTAAGCTGGTCAATGCAGAAAATCCCTGTTCACTCAAGATATTTGTCGAAGTTTCTTGGAATAATCCAAATTGCTCTTTCCTAAACTTAAGCTGAAACTTTGTTCATTCTGAAATTCTGACAATTCTTCTACATTTTTTAATGTTAGATGTTTAATATCTGTAGTAGTAGCGGCAAGCAGTAGCCATGATTAGTTAGTGAACTGCAAATAACCAGGGAAGAACAGACCCATTACACACAAAATGCACAAACATAGATTTATTTTGGATGAATAAATGGTTTGGAAAAAGTTACGTACTTTATTAAATAAAATAAATCACTGTATACAATTATAATTAATAACTAATCCTGTTACATATTTCACGCTTAGACTTAATTATTGGTGTCATGAAAGAATATCTGAGAACAAACTTATTTTAAGCCCTAATCATGAAAATTGGATTTCTATTTCTACTGTTCTAATGATGCCCCTTGATAATATTAATAGGGTTATCAGTGTACTGTTTTACGAGGCTTGTGATCTAGTAAAACTAGTCTCCCCTGTGGTATTACTTGTTTATTTTACAAGTATGTGTTTCTAGAACTTATGGGGGTTAACTACTATAGTTACTAGTGTGGCAACTGATATGCGATTTTGTTTTATCATTGTTTTATTTCAAAAACGTTTGGTCTTTTTATATTGCGTATTGTTAACTAGTGGAATTCTACCCGTGAATCTCGAAAGGTGAATTTACATACTAGCGTACATATTTTAGGTTAGGTATTGAATCAATCAATTACGCTCGACACATTTTGATTATAAAGCTAATTAAGAATTATTCACGCAATATGTGCTCTCAAATCCACTACCGTTTCCATACTTCTTGAATTATCAATTTTAACCTGAAAAAATGCCATAGAAACTGAGCTACTTACACCATTATTTGTACATGATACTATGTATGTCAAATATGAATGTAAAATAAAAGTACTTACCATTGTAGCTTTCTTGGTGTTTAGCCAAAACGAGTTCCTCACATATACATATTCTTTCTCCGATATAGTTAACCCCAACGCTTTCACAGTTTATGTTAATATTTTCCGCACTTCAGCTTTTTTTCTTCGTAATTTTGTAGCAGAATTGCCCAAATACACTCCTTTAAGCTCATTAATTACATGCAGAAATTTTAACTTTGTTTTGAATGTTAGAGGTTTTTTTCTATGTGATAGACATAATGCTATTTCTTCACTTGAATATACGATTTAAAAGAAGTTCCGCGTAAACAAAACCGCATCAACAAACAGTTAATCTGTGGCTCACAGAGTGATAGATATCCCCAAAACAGCCTTCTCGACACTCGGATACAGTCGCTACACCAGTAATTTTGACAAGTGACTAATGACAAACATTGTAGTATTCTACCGTTGTGGAATAAATAATCGTGACACAGATTTTATTAGGATTTGTAGAATTAAGACTAGTAACTAGTAAACAAGTGGACTAGTTGTTTCATGAAACAGGGTCCAGATTATTGTGATAACAATTAAGGAAATTCCCTCACTTTTTTTTTTCCAAAAATTGGAATGTTTGTCGTTAATATGTCCGAATCTTAGAGATAGTTGGGTCAATGATCTTTTCACAAATCCAGTATATGGGCCAGTCCTGCACAAAGTCATAAAATGAATTATTCTAGTACAAGCAGAATCGAAGGGAAAGAACACAGTATGTTAAATGTGTAATTATCTCATATACAATGCTAAAACAATTGGATCACTGAAAATCGAATTTTGTAAATAAATTGATAGTCTTATTATAATTTTTACACTTTTATCAAACAGTTATGCTTTCAGTAGTCAATTTTACAACTAAAATACAGATTCATAATATCATATACAACTAATAAACCTATAAATCATATGCAGATGTGATTTACCTGAAAGTCAGTAATATTTATATTTTTCTGAAAATCTGGCTTCACTGAGAATTGTTGAGTGAACAGGGTATAAAACCCTTGTAGTCCAGCTTTGAATTCATACATACTTGCAATTCTGACTTAAGCATTTTTCCTCCAATAAATCATACGCGTCAAATTGAAAATATTATTAGAATTATGTTAACACAACCAAGAAAAATTAAAATGTTTGTTTATTTGTTTATTTATTTTATTTTTTATTTATTTATTGTTTTTTTTTTCATGATCGCTTTTTGCACTTCGCAAACCGGCGACTTAAACTTTATTTATTTATTTATTTATTTATTAACCATAGTAAGAGTTAAAGCCATTAGACCTTATCTTCCATTCTACTAGGTGAAAAAAACAGCAAAAATATAGAGTACAAAATACATAGTTATATAAAGTATTGACAAAAAGTCAAATTAAAGATTTATAATGCATAAACTTTAGCGTCAATAGCAAACGTTTCGAAATGTTTACGCTAAAAAAAAAAAAACAAACAAACATAGTAATCTTTGAATATGTTTATCTTATTCGTTTCTTTCTTTTATCCATAGTCATGAGAATTTGTGGGAGTGAAACTGCTACAATCAAAGGAGAATACAATATATGTGCATGTAACATGAAATTGAAATTAAGCGAAAGGTGCATTATATTCAAAGGTTAGTAAAAGCACGCTGATGACCTGAGCTGTTAAAGAGCGTCCATAAATCAATCAAACGTTACTAAAAGTTTTATTATTATTATTTTTATTATTATTATTATTATTATTATTGTTGTTGTTGTTGTTGTTGTTGTTTTGTTGTTGCTTAGACGGCATTCATGTGTCTATAGCTGTTAAATTTATTAACGAAGTAACAAATGTTCTCCGTTTTCATCCCATTTATACAGAGCCATCTGAAGCAGAATACCGATAGTAAAGTGAGTTTCGTGGCATCGCACCCAGAATTCGATTACGCGAAACACCCGAGACGTCCCTAGTGTGCTGAAAACAATGTTGGCTGTCTTGAATGTCGTTCGCCACGTTGTCTAGCTTGCTTTGAGCGTACGGCAGTGGGGATGGACTAATTAGCCAACCGAGAACGAAAAGATGGGCCAATGTAGTTGTGAAAGTATAGAGCGAATAGGCCAATATTTGAAGCTCCCTAGCGTAAAACTATCATCAGATACCACTGGAAAGGTAAATAGCTTTTTTAAAAAATGGTAAACGTCTCAATATATATCTACATTGCCAAGAACATGAAATTAAGATGTAAATATATACTGTATGACAGCTAAGATAGAATAACACGTGTTTGTGCCAAATCATTATGTAATTAAATAATTCCCTACTTGCATAGTATCAATTAGCAATTTTTGATACTTCATTAAATAGATGAAAACTTCTGTTGATGTATTTAAATATATTGAATATAATATTTTTATTTAAACAATATTTGATTTCTATAATACTTAAAAGATATATTCAATCATAAGTAAATTATTACTGACGTATTAAAACTAGCATTTTGAGTATTTCAGGTGTAGAAAGAGTGCTTCAACAATTTTTTCGAAAATAACTTCCATCTCAGGAACATGTCTCAGGATTATTCTATCTTAAATGCTCATTCCTGTTTCTGATATATAGATATTAAGGTTAATGTAAGAGCATCGCATTTCAAATATACATGCATTCTTGTATGATATTGTCTGAAGTCATTCTTGTTGCTCTCCATAGTACATTTTCCTGGCTCTAGAGTGTTACCAAGTTAATAAGTTAGTTATTTTAAATTAAGGTTACAAGCACTGAAAGCATTTGCTGAGCAAGCTACATATCCACAAATTGTTTGCTATATTATTAGATAATGGTAAAGAATATAGGAATGTGGTTATATACCAGGTATTTATTGATATTTAGTAGCAAGAGTGGCAGATTTTGATTTTAATTGTTCTTCTTGTCACAGATTCCAGTGGCCACAGGCATTAATAATGGCCCAGAGACAGTGAAAGGTTTTGGAACGATAGTGATTGCATTAGCCAAAAGAAGTAAGGATCCACTTTTTGGAAGGACTCCAGAGCATGAAGCACAAGTTAGACAATGGATTGAGTATGCAGTATGTTATGGGAACTACACCAATCAAGCACAGACAGCACATCAGGTTTTGTGGGTAATTGAAGCAAAAATTAATGTTGGTAGTACGCATTTCATTGTGAATTTCTTCACTTGTGTATAAAATGCTTAATGTTTGAATGTGTATAGCTTCTGCTGGAGTTGACAGAAAATATTGGTATGTTGAGCACTCCCTAAAAATACATTAACATCCACACCAAGCATATAGGGGCAAGAAACTGAGGAATAGCAGCCAATCAAATTCAAATACTACTGAGTGCTGCTGTTAAGTTTTTTTTTTACTTCCTTAATTATGAGATCACTAATTTTATTTCTGGTTATGGGAAAAGTAGGAGAGATGCAAGATTCGTGCTGGCAGCAATGAGAAGAACATGTTGTGATTGGTAAATAATGGCAAAAGATAGCATACAGCTCTTTACATTGTATAGCTTCCCTAATCATTTGGCATGTTTTGAGAATTGCCATTTTTGGCATCATTTCACAAATCATTAGTTTTACGGAAACTTTTATGAGTGTTTTGATAATAGCTTGGCATTCACAGAATGTGAATTTGCATTTATTCAGCAATGGCAATGTAACATTTTGTGCTTTAATCAAACTCTTTTCTGTACTTAATGCCTATAACTACGTTTATTAATTTTTTTCTATTTTTTGTATGTTTTGCATAATGGCTTCCTCTGTAATTTAATTGCTATGAGTAATTTTTATTTTATTTGTTTATTTTTTGGAAATGTCTACTTAAATATTTTACCATCAAGGACTAGCTTTCACTTAGTTATTAGTGTGGAACAATTTGCTAGCCATAAGTTTTTAAAAATTCCATGAGAAACAACCAAAAACAGATCTCAACATTCTCCCTGACCATAATAACACTCCAGCACACACTACTATATAGATAGTGGAGTTTATAGAGAAATCGTTTGTCCAGTTGGTTACTGATCCTTCCTAAAGTTTGAATTTAGTGCAGTGTGACTCCTTTTATTCAGAAAAGTGAAAGAGAAATTTTGGGAGCAAACAGTTTGACAATGCAGAAGAAACAGTTCAAGCACACTGGCAAGAAGACCGAGGTGGATGCTACTAAGCATAGTTTCAAAGGGTGCAAAGCTACATAAACTATTCAAGGAAGTACTTCAAGAAAAGGTGACTGTTATTTGGAAGCTCCCTCATAGTTTTCCCATATCCAAAAGTTAAATTAGTGACTCTTGTATAGTATCAAAGGCTAATTTTCTCTTTACTGATCCCATATTTTATATATTGAATTTCTTTAGCATGATGAAAATTCAGATACTTTTATGTGAAATGCTTTAAATGAAAAAGTGATGATTATTTTCTGAATGGTGATTAAAGACTGTAGTTTTTATATCTAGCTGCTTTCTTCATGTGTCAGTTAGTGGTGAATTCCTCTTAAGCTAATATGTGTATGTGTTTTTTCAGTTGTTTGGTATGCGATTGTACTTTAAAAAAGCACAAACAATATTATATATACAATATTTGTTTCAGTTGGGGTTAGTTCCTATGGGGAGACATGAGTGCATGTTGTTCAGGAAGTTCAGTGTAGATTGTGGTTCTTCAAAAGCATAAATATAACAGTGATGATATAATACATTGTTACCATGTATGCGGTGCAAATTGGGGAAAATGGCAATGTTTAGGTGGATAAGGCAAAATTTGGTCATTGTATTCTACATAATGAGGTAATATAAGGAATTTCTCACCTTTTGTAATATCTGGAAAATAGGTTAGATTTAGGTTAACTCTTTCTACATAAAAAAAACGATGGTTTCAAAAACATAAAATTGCTGATTTTCAAAATATTTTTCACAAACTCCATGATATAATTATTCTATCAAAGGAGACCATCCCAACTTGTGAAGCTCAACATAATAAATGTATTTAAATTGTGTAAAGAGAGAGGAAATAGATAACCCTGTTTAAAGATATAAATAGTTATAAGGGCAGATAACTAAGTCAGTAAAATGCATAGTAAACATATTTTTGCAAAAACAAAAATTTATTTTTCAATATAATCTCCTTTAAGCTTAATAATTTAATCCAGCCAGATCCCAATTTTTGTATTCCCTGAAAATAAAAATAAACTGTATTCTGTTTAAAGCACAGTTAACCTCTTCATTCGACAACAATTTCTTCCCACCAAGCGAATGTTTGAGAATAAGAAACAGAAAAAATTTACATGAGGCAGCATAGGAGCACTTTGTTGTGTGCCAATCTTAGCTGCTTCTGTTTCTCACTCTCACCAGGCAAATGGTTCAATAACGTTGCATAATAACAGACAGTCACACCAAATAGTCAATCAGGAGATATCCTGCGAGTCTCAAAAAAGGTTGTCGTCACTTTTCCTGCCTACAAACAGTTTTAGTTTCACCTTTGCCAATTCACTGTTTTGACTGCCATTTGAAAACAACTTTCCTCAAGCATTTTTTGTCTGGAGTCAACAAACACCACACACATCACACACCCAGATTCGCTATGTCCAGAACTTCATGCAGAATATTATATAACCATTCATATGAGATTTCCTACACCACCACAGGTGACTCAAGTCATTAAGGTGCTGACTCATGAGCAGAAGTTCCGGGATTAGACTAGAGTTCAGGACTGTCTTGCCTGAGTGAGGTCTTTTCCAGGTTTCATCACTCATAAATGGAAAATGCTGGGAAGGCACCCTAAACTTAGGCCTGGAATGTTTCCTTCCTTTAACAAAAAAATCCTTTCACAATGTATCATTTATCTTGTGTATCATCAATGTCCACCACCTGTGGTGCTTCAGTAGTAAAATCAGGCGTTAAACACTATTCAAACAAACAAACAAAAGAGATTCCTACCATCTCAGCAATCTCACGAATCTCAGTGCAACAATTTTCTATCATAATACCATGAATTTTATCAACCATTTCTTCTGAAGAAACCTCAATCATGTATCCAGAATGTGCAGCATTTGCAGTGCTTGTACAGCCATGATTAAATTAAAAGATAGCTGCCAACAAAGAATTGTACATTGCATTTATTTTAAAATTTGAATAAAACCATTACAAGAGTCATGCCTACCAACAGTCATGCCAATTAACAAAATTTCTCGCCATTTCATTGAAATTTACTAAACTTATCAATCTGCTCTCCTATGTTAATGGAGTTTCAAAAAGTAATTTTAGAAAGTATATGAGAAAAGCAATATAATTAAGATTTTATAATGCATAAGTCAGTATTACTGTATGATAGTGAATCTTGGATCTTAAAAAAAAATGAATTGAAGCATCTCAAATGAGGCTTCAAGACCTCTATTTGGAGTGGCTGGAAGAGGTCACATCAGAAGCAATAATATCCATCAACAATTACCAAAGTTATACAAAAAGAAATGGAAAGACCAAGATACCTAAATAAAAACCAAGGGAATCCAGAAGGATAGATCATACTTCTAAAATGTAGCTTTGAACGTACTTAGACATTGTTAAGGAGGAGGAAGAAGAAAAAGAATATTTTAATGTCCTAGAGTGGGACTAAAGTTTTTCCTGTTAACTTAATCACCAGATTCCTTTGATAAACTCTCAGTTTAGCTAGTGATTGTAAGGGAAAGGTGGGGAGTCCATTTCTTCATCTAACACAGAGTTTTGGATTTGAATGGTAATTTTTTTTTTTTTTTTTTTTTTTTTGAGTAGTGTTTAATGCCCGTTTTAACTACTGAGGCGCCACAGGCGGTGAATGGTAATGTGATTCATAAACAGTGTATACATGCATACGAAATAATATGACAGAACTGCTTAGCTGCACAGGCTTCCATGTTATAAGTGTCTTGAAATTCTGGAAAAAGTGCCATCTTGATGTGATCAGTTGAGGTATTTCATCCAACACATTATGACCTGGTATCGCACCCAGAAAAAGCTCACTGTATGGTGGACAAAATGTTGGTAATTTATCACATGGACACATGACCTCCTTAAGTTTTAGACCCTATAGAGCTGCTTGTATTTCTTGCAATAACACACATTGCTGAAATTAAACCAATATGCTGCTTGTGCCTTTCGTACAACTATATAATATATCATTGCTCTTTTCCTCCATTTTGTACATCTTTATAGTTCTTTTAAGAGCTATAGCTAAACTAATGATTAATAAGAACTTGCATATCTATTAAAACTCTGCTTGCCATTTTTCATATTCACCATCTGGTGTAATTTTCATTTTGTCATAGTTTCAAGTGTAGAGAAAATATTGGTTTAAATTAAGCCCATTTCTCTTCAATTGATGATGTTCTAGAAGAAATTAGTAAAGGTAATGTACATTCACCAACTATAAACAATATAGAAATACTGGGCCTGCTTTTTGCAGGTGATTTGAAAACAGGTTGTTCTTTTAACTAGTATAGGATTAAAATGATCTTTAGAAGCTATAGACTCATTTTGAAACAGAATGGGGTCTCAAGATAAATAAAAGTAAATGTAAGATTATGGTGTTGGGAAAGGGCTTCAAATTAAAAAAAAAACAGGAAAAATGGTGGTGGGAGGGCACAGAAATTGAACTTGTCAAAAAAATTGATTATTTAGGTGTTAGATTGTCTAGTAATGGGAAATGGAGCAATCAAAAAAGAAAAACAGTAGCTGAAGAAAAAATAGCCATGAATGTAATCAGATCTTGTGTAAATAAAATACAAATATGCAAGTAAAATGGTTAGAGAGAATATATGACTCAATAGTGGAGAGCAGAATGATGTATGGAATAGAAATTTGGGGGCCAAATGGAGGATAGAAAGGGATAAACTTGATAAATAGATTATTTTGTAGAAATGTCTTAAGCTTACCTAGATCCTCACCTAACAAGGTTGCTCTAATGGAACTATGAAGATTGGGCTACAAAAGCAAGGTCAAAGAAAGAGTATTGAAATATTGGTATAGAATAGGAAGACTAGAAGAGGAGATTATCATCAAGCAATGTTTGGTAGCTGAAGGAAAAATTAAGGAGAAACCTAGATACCTAAAATCCAAAATATTCTACAAGAAGTGGGTATGTGATCAATATTGTATGAGGGAGAAAGACTGGGAAAAGGATTTTGGAAAGGGACAATAATTCAGAATTGAGGATATTGAAAAACAGGAACTCTGTGAAAAGGCAGGAAGGAAAGGACTGGCATGGTTTAGAACAGGAATAATTTACTTAAGTGGAATAAAAAATGGATATATTAAGGGGATATGTCCATGTGTGAAGAACCAGATAGTTACTTGGCATTGTATATTAGAATGTAAGCAAATTAAGTCTTAGAGGGAACAGTTTATATTATGACTACCAAATGAAATAAGAAGCAGAAGAATTTTTTAAAATTACACAAAAATAATAAGGAACAGGGAAGATACATAGGCAGGTGAGACAAAAATAGTTATGGGCATAAAACACTTAAGAAAACTACTTGAGAAATGATATATAATTGTCAGATAGTGAAAGGAAGATGAAATGAATAGGGGAGGGAATAGGATTAGTTATTTGGTATTAGTTAAACAAGAATCTTAGACACCAATATTGTGTTATTGTGTATAAGGTTCAAAGCAATAAGCTATTCTCAAGGATAGAAATTTAACAGAAGGAGTTTAATTAAAAAAGGAGGAAGGTTTAGTATTGTTAAGACACCAATAACCAGTGGTTAGTGTGTATAAGTCCAAAGGAATAAACAACTCTCAGGAATGGAAATTTAGCCAAAGGGGTTTAATTAAAAAAGGAGGAAGGTTTAACATTGTATGAAATATAACCTAACATTATATTAAATGTATAAATTATTTTTTGTGTAGTGTTTTTCTTTTTGGTTGGATCGGAGCCTGGTCCCCTGGATATTCCAGTAGGTAGCTACCTGCTGATGATCCGAGAACTGGGGAGGCTGAGCTAATTAAATTGGAATAATTTTGATTGCAGTTCGTGCCTTCTGGAATTGCTGAAGGCACTATTCCTATTTGTTATAATAATTTTTTATTTATTATTTTTTGTTATAAAAATGTTGTATGTTGATGCATGAAAAATTAAAATTCAATTAAATATATATAGTAGCATCAATTTCATTCATTGAAAGATGGCAGAAAAATTGAGCTTTCTGATTACACTTGGTCATTTATTTTATTTGTCCATTTAATTATTTACATAAATTTGTTTATATTCTTTGGGAATTATTTTTCATTATAAGCAAAAAATTATGAAAATGAGGAATAGAGAGAAATTATTTTTGTGGCATGTAGCAAGAACCTTAAAAAAAATAAAAACCAAGATACTGGTCTGTAATATGCATTTGAAACAGGAAAGGCCAATATCAGTCGTAGACTAATTGCACTTAATCATTAAAAAGATATTAAAACTTTACTAGTATTTGATGTTACCAATACTTCCACTCTTATAGAGAAATCGTGCAAGATACAAGTGCTGACAATACTCCTGTGGGGCAGAATGACAAAATATCACTTGTACACTTCTAAGTATAGAGTTGTAAAACACAACTGTAGCAAATAATGTTTAGAACAGGATTCGACTGATAACTACAAGTTTCAAGTCCATACACATGTAATTTATTTGACTTTTGTGGAACAGGTCCCTGATGTCACAATAGCAGTCTATTATATCCTCTGGAACATTAGAATTTTATCAACTTGACCATCTAATTTTGGGTTTACAAATGGTATGATAATAGTTATTTCTTTTTCACTTATGACTATGAGATATGCAATTGCAATCACTTATTCCATTCTTGTGCTCCACCTGTTTTAAAAAGAGTCATCATACATCTGCCACTTTGTAGCAGCAACACACAGGTGTAAAAGTACAGATATATCTTCTTTTGGGGTAGATTGATAGTGAATGCCAGTGTCTTTCAGTCTTGCTCCTATTTTGGCACATTCAACTCAGCACATAACATTCATGAGCTCCATAATTCCTGTCAAATATTATGAATATTTCAAAGCAAGAAGTTAAAAAGACATATATAATATTGTGGAAAAAATGGTTGGTGTATAATTTGGAGTGAAATTTTAGAATTAAAAACAAATTTAAATTGTGATATATGGAGTGAAATACACTATGTGGCCAAAAGTCTCCAGACTTCCCACTGACTGAATGAGCTGTGTGTGATGGTAGACTATATAGGGTATATAAGTGCAGGCATAATGCCTGAACGTTTTCTGTCAGAACGAATCAACAGAGAGAATTGACTGATTGCAAATGGAGCATAATTATAGGGACCCACAAGTTCGGGCATTCCTTTAGGGAGTTTTCACAGAGTCATATGTGCCCAGGTTCACTGTTAG
The DNA here is from genome assembly GCA_030762175.1 of Metallyticus violacea. NCBI lineage: Eukaryota > Metazoa > Arthropoda > Insecta > Mantodea > Metallyticidae > Metallyticus > Metallyticus violacea. The sequence goes on along the minus strand of CM060830.1, from coordinate 59,377,519 downwards.
TGATGTTATTGTGAAGTGATATGTCAAGGAAGTACTGAATTCAATCATCACCCTGGTAGGCCTAAGAAATTAACTGGTAGAGACTGCAGAACTCTAAAGCATACTTACAAACCAGTCTTCAGACATCCTTTTTAACTATCACAGAGGACTTCTGATGCAGGTCAAATACAGAAGTCAATGATAGCACAATCCATTGAGAGACGATAGGACTTGGTTTTCATTATCATTGCTGCTGCCCACAAGCTACTGGTCACAAGAATGAATATGGAATATTGCTTAGAGTGGTGCAAACAATGTCATCATTAGTCTGTGGAGCAATGGAAGAAGGTTTAATGAAGTGATGCATTACAGTTTATACTGTGATACTCAAATGGGCTTTTGTGGACCTTGTGGATGCCTGGCAAACTGTATTTATCTGAGTGTGTTGTGGCAACAGTGAAATTTCAGGGTGATATGATGATCTGGGGCTGTTTTTCCTGGGTTGGGCTTTGACCATTAGTTTTGTTCAATAAAACAATGAATAGAGTGCATCCCACACTGTGGCAACAGTTTGGAATCAAACCTTTTCTGTATCATCATGATAATGCTCCTGTTCACAAAGCAAGGATCATTGCATCATGGTTGAAGAAAATCAGATGAATTTGCTGGACTGGCCTGCTCAAAGCTTCGACCTGAATCCTATCAAATATCTTTAGAATGAACTAAAGCATCAGTTGCAAGTGTGAGCAATTCATCTAAAAATCTGGCAACAACTATTCACCATGCTTCAGGAGGAATGGCAAATTACAACTACAGTGTATCAGAACTTAGTGGAAAGCCCTCCGCAAAGATTACCACTGTAGTAGCAAAAGTAGATCATACATGCTATTAGTTATACTGCTGGCATCTTTGAAACGAACCGCAATGGGTGTCCAGAGACTTTCAGCCACATAGTGTATGTCATACATTGAAGATGAAAATTATATTTCAAAGAAGTAATTATAGAATTATATCAACAGAGTTCTTCCACATGCAAATGACTCAAGTCTGGAAAAGTTCCATGCAGTGTTAAGCGAGAAGAACCATAAGTAAATACAGAAAAATGGAAGAGCATTATGAAAACCTCACAGCAAATGCCTCTGAGATCTAGTGATAGCATTTGCAACTAATAATCTGGAGGTCATGTGTTCAAATCCCAATCAAGTTGAACTGTCTTTATAAGGGTGTGTGTGTCCATGTCAGCTGGTACAGAATTTTATATCTGATTCAAGAACCTAAGGTGGGCACTTGGCCCGAAGATAAAGCAATTATTAAAACAATCAATTTTGTTAATTCAAATGTATTCATATGTATTGCTGATGTTACTATTGAATTCCTGGAGTGGGCAATAGGATAGTAAAATATTTAATGACATGGAAATAAAGATGTAAGGTGAAAATCTATTCAAACTCAAATTCATTCCACCCAAGACTACTAGATTTATTCAACCCCTGGATGTCTATTTCTTTGGTATCCTAACATATGCATGGGAAGAATGTTAATATATTTAAAATGAGGTGCATTTTTTTTTTATCTTTTGCTGTGGTTAACCAGGGTTCATAGAAGTGTCACTATAAAGTGTGAATTTCATGCCATCATATGTAACACAGCAAAAAATTAAACTACTGCATTTGTTAGCCTATGTTTATGGAGATAGGTGTATGAGCATGCAGATGGTTCAACATTGGCTCTAGGACAGATATAAAACCTGTATTGACAAACATCACAGCAAAAAGATGGTTCCAATGACAATGTTTTGGGACTGTCAGGGATTTTTCTGGTGTATTACTCCTCTAACAGAATTGCATTGCATGTTGAAAGATACAATAAGTTCGAACACAGCTTAAGCTGCAATTAAATGGAAATTCCTCATGACTTGAGTTTTGTAACTGCAATAACATTATCTTGCATTCATTCGAAAGAACCCAAGACTTACAAATTCAAATGAGAAATTTTCTTCCATCCATTTATTCTCCTGGGTGATTTCCATTTTTATACTGAATTTAAGAAGTTTCTTGAAAATCACTGATTTGAAAATGATGAAGTGAAAATTGCAGTTAACAGATGACTGCACAAGCAAGAAAATATGTAATAAAACATATTGAAAAATTAGTGCTATGATTTCAAAAATGCTTGGAAAAAGATGATTGTGTGGAGAAATATTTAGGAGTGTAAAACATTACTGAATTTATTTCAAAATAAAAAAAAAAGTGAATTTAATATTTTTCCTGTAATATGGAAACGTATTGGATGACCTGCGCATATTATGCAAGTAACATTGTTTGTCAATTTGTGCAAACAAAAGTCTATATTGGGGATAGGGAGCACAATTAGAATAAATAGGTTGAATGCATTTTAATTAGGAACACGATAGGCTGAAACAGTAGCAAACTGAGTTATTCTAAAACACATTTTCACATTTTATCCCCAAAGCATTTCATTAAAAATGTTGTAAAAGCAGAGTAATATAACTACAACTATGAAATAAGTTTCTTTTCTTTTATTTTAGGAGCTGAACAGTATCCTGGCAACAAGATGCTTTTTTGTGGGGAATACAAAGACATTAGCCGATATTGTATTGTATTTTGTGATGTACAAAATCATTGTAAGTATATTTTATCTCTCATATTTTTGAATAACCATAACTTCCTTAAAGATCAGGATGAGGGAAATAATAATATTGCCTCTTTTGTGGCATTTTGTGGGAAAATTCGTCCATTTGACAATTAATGATTACCTTGTATGCATAAAATAAATATTGTTAATTAAGATCATTAATGATTGAATTGAAACTACACACTCTTATTGCTCTAATTATTTGTATCAGGAACTAACAATATTTAACTAGAAATGTTAATCAGAATTATACAATCAATGATTCGACGGGTAGCCAAGAATGTGAACAGTGGATTCGTGAAACTAGTAAATATTGTTAGTTCTTGATACTTTTTATCTTCAATTCACAAATCTCTTCTCATTTTAACTGAGTGTGAGACAAGCATGTTTGGAGTTACTGTCAAACAAATATGTGTTCCTGTTGACCATTCAGTTTAGCACTGTTCAAAAGTGTTTTTAGGATCTGTACATTTAAAATTGTGCTGTTATATTTATTGTGTTCATTTTCTTCATAGGCTAGTTTAAATCATCAGGAAAGGGAGCGATATTTACATCTTTCTCGATGGTTTGACAACATTCAGCAAGATCCAGAACTGCGGAAGATTCACCCTCTTATTGTATTCAGTCGCACTCTCTTATACAGTTAATGCATTAGCCCTCCACTGTTCAGCATTATTGTTATAAAGCAATTTGCTTATCCAAGACAAAATAAAGATCTCTTTCAATCAGTATTGCATTTTTTGAAATAAAACTTGTGAAGTTTTGTTTAATATAAGAAATAAAAAATTTACCAATCACTATATGATCTTATTTTCTTACTTCTATTTATACTCAATCTCATAGAAATGGGTATCTAATAAGCACTAAGTGTCTTATTTGATTTCCTCACTATCTTGAATGTGGATAATATGAATCAAAGGCAAGAATAAAGAAAGTAATAATTATTAAGCTTAGAGTTTAATACTCACCTTAGTAAACATATTACTGCATATGGTACAAATTGACTGATACTGGTTTCATAGGTTCTTTTTACAGATAATTAAATCTATATTGAACAATCTGCTCTGTTTCACCTTCCCCCCCTCCATAATGTGATTGGCTGAAAGGAGTGCTCAAAAGTATGACACCAAGACTTTACATGTCACAATATTATGTAGGAACTGGTCTATAACTGATATTATATGAAATTCTGTTGGCTAATTTTCACATTTCCAGTCTTCTGTTCAATAATGAGACAATGTGGCAACTGCTGGCATGTTAAATACTTTTCCAGTCTGATTATGGGCTATGTTTGCAATGCTATTACAACCACTGATGAGCAATGAGATATGCTTGCAGTGACATTTAAAATTTGCTGCTTGTACTTGGTGGGCTAAATATGCACCTTCATCTGAATATTTTAATGTATGATAGAAGTTAATTGATTTGAAACCTATGCAGGGTTACTAACATGAAAATCAGAAAATGATTATATAAGTAATCATTTTTGCTTGATGAAATAACTACAAGTTATAACTTGCAAGAGAATGCAGAAGTGTAGAATTGTGTCTTTAGATAAATTTTGCTTACATTGAAATAAAATTCATGTAAAATTCATCTATTGTGAACTTAGACTTATTAAATAGTTTTTTAGCAACACACTTATGACAAAATACTGATTTCTACGGAAAAAATTACCATTATATATTATTTAAAATATAATTTGAAGTGTAATGTTAAAAATAAAAAAGAATCATGAATTTATCTAAGGACATTCAGGAATTATAACTTTTTTAAAAACCCATAAAAAGCTCACTCTAAGGGTGAGAAATGAAGTCAAAGCAGCAGACCAAAAAGTATTCAATGTAGTTAATGAAGAATAGTATGAATACTTCTATGACTGACATTCAGCAGTAAGAGTAGGTATCAGGAAATTGTGTTTTGGAGTGATAACTCTGTTTATGAGCATCTAAGAGATGTTTGACCAGAATAAACTTTTATTATCTAGGAAGATTCTTAACAGTGAAATTGTTTTTAAATTTTGATTTACATTTGGATATTTAACTAGAACATGTTAGGACATATTTGGAATGCAATTGCATTCATCCTCAGCTATTTTCTCCAATTGTTATTTTGTCATCTTTTCTCCTCATAATTTGCAAGACAAATTTCTTGACGAGGTCATCTTCTGGTGATATTTCAAATTTCATTGTTCAACAAGCAATGAATTTTGAAAATTTTGTAAATATCAACACAGTCTAGGCTGTATGGTGGAAGGTCCAGTTCCTGGGCAATGTGGACTGGTGCATTGACATGCAGCAGATAAACTCAACATAGCATTCCATGCCACTTTTCATTGATGGCATTGCAAAATTGATGCAATAATTCAAACATACTACTTCCCAATCTGTCCTTGAAATCTATCATCAGAATTCCTCTGCAGTCCCAAAAAATTGTTGCCTGATCTTTGTGAACTGTGTTTTTGGTCTTTCTATGGACTGCTTCACCACTCTTCTGCCTATATGGATTCTTTTTTTTGAAAGAGAATAACAGTAGAAGCAATAGTTTCATCCCCTGTGATAATGGATTCCAATACTGTCCTTTGCTCACCATAAAGATTCAGAACCTCTGATAGTATTCCACATACACTTGCATTTGAATGCTGAAAGAATTTGGGGGACCCATCTTACACTGACCTTATGCATGTGCAAATCATGAAGGATATTTTATTTTGAGTAGTGTTTAATGCCCGTTTTTATTACAAAAGGCACCACAGGCAGTGGACACTGATTATATACGAGATGAAATTATATATTTGAAAAAGGATATTTTTTAAGGAAGGAAGCAGTCCAGGCATAAGTTTAGGGTACCTCCCCGGCATTTGCCAATTATGAGGACTGAGGAAAACCTGGAAAAAAACCCAGTCAGGGAGGGCGGTCCTGGTTGGATTTGAACCCCAGACCTCCCGCTCACGAATCCACACCTTAGCAATCTCAGCCACCCACTGCAGTAATGATGAAGGATGCAAAGCACAGCTATTTTAGAAATCTCCAATACTTCAGCTCTTTCTTTTGTCTTCAGAAACCTGTCAATCAGAAGTTTATCTTCAAAGTTCTCTCTGCCCAAACTAAATAGTTTTGACCACTATTTCACAGTGGAATATGAAGGGGAAGCTTCTCCATGCATTCATTAAAGCATTGCTTAATATCATTGTGTAAAAGTACTTTTCAGTTAAATTTTTAATCACTCTTCTGTATTCAGCTTTGATCATATACCATTTTATACAATATGTCTGACTTAAATTAGCTTTTCCAAGCAAATGAATGACATGGCTGGAAAAGAAGTGCATATACTCTTGTATGTGAGTATCAGCATGAACATTGCAGCAGTAAATCATGACCTATGTCAGGTTTATGAACCACACCTTACAACTATCAACTGTGAAAATATGTAACATTTTTACATTTTTTATGTGAGTAGCAGACTTATTGTCTCAAAGCCATGAGTTTTCTTAATAGTGGTATAGTTAGTATTGGTATTTAAAACAACCTACAAAATATATGGAGGCAGTTGGCATAAAGAGGAATGATGATAATGTCCTGTTAGACTTGAAAAAACAAGATTTTGTTTTTATGTTGAATTATGAATATTGTTAAAGATCTTAATTACGTAACCACAACATATTTTAGCATTCTTTTTATTAACTTTTGATATGGTGTTCTCTCATGTATCCCAAACATTTTGTACCAGTCAGTTCTCTAAATGGCTCCAGTTTGTCCTCACATGTGATAGAAGTCTCTCTGACCATTCATTTAAAGCAGTATGCACTACCTCCATTAAACTACATGAGACTCTCAATATTAGGTACCTTTGCAAGCAATACCCTCAACCACTGATCACAGTTTATGAAACCAGGGGATTCAGGTCAGGCAATTAGACTACTAGAAGGCAAATCTTGATTATAACTTACTTAAAAATTATATATGGAACTAAACACAGTGAAGCTAATCATTTGATTTAATTTTATGTCATCTAAACACTCTTAATGCTTCACTTACTTGTCATAAAATGTGGTACATGTTTCGAAGACGTTCGTCTTCATCCTTGGCCACGGGATGACTGATTGGACTGTAGATGTATGATTTTGCCCTGGTGGCACCTTCATGAAACTGAAGTTTTAGTTTCATCGTGTACTACATTTTATGACAAGTAAGTGAAGCATTAAGAGTGTTTAGATGACATAAAATTAAATCTTAATTATAATTTGAAGCATTTCTCTAAGCCAAGTCTGAAGCTGAATCTTACTAGAAGCTCCAATTTCTGTTCTTGAACAAAGTCATGTTCAGTTCATCATCACAGGTTCAAGCAGAGTAATTTTATACATTTTGGCAGATATCCTTAATCCCTGTTGACAGAAATAGAGCTCAGTGACACCATCATAGCTCACTTCCCACCATACCAGTGCTGAGGCAAGATGCTGACCTCTCTGGACCTTCAGGATCCCTTCACAAGCTTTTAGTGAAGTCAAGGAACAGATGGTGTCATTTTCATAGTTATTGCTTTCTTCAATATTGCATATTTTCTCGTTTGTAAATACAGTTTTCATACCCATTGCTAGTACAACACTGCAGAAGTAATTTGCATTTCAGTATCATGTGCTATTCAGGTCTATAGTTAAAAAATACCCAGTTCTGTAACAAAAAGCCTTCAGTCTAAGGTCTTGTCTATATAAATCTCCTGGATATGGTCATCTCAGCCAATGTTGCTTCTGAACTGTATTCCACTAAATATGGTTCCATTTGTGTTAAGTAGTGCAGTATACCAATATCCTACTGATTTGCAGCTTTTTAAGGATCTGGAAAATCTTTCTTAATGATTTTTCAACTCTATTAAGCACTGTCACAGCAAAACAGTTGTCATAATCTCCCCATTCCTAGGTTAAACCTTAATGTATCCTTTCTACTGTACCTGAACACAATAATGATAATAGTTTCTAGCAGCAGAATTGTTTTTGGATTGCCAAAACACTTGGCACAGTTCCTTTCAAAACATTACAGTATTTATAGCAAAACTAGATAAACGTTGCATCTAATGACACGTCAGATATCTCTGGTAGTTCTCATTGCTCTAAAGCTACTTAGTTTAAGAATAATGTCCTGGAAGTCAAAGGAAATCTTGCAATGAAAAATGATTATTTCTGTTTGGTAATTATAAAATCTAAACATATATATTTTTGTAATTGCATTACAAATTATCAACATAACATAGTACAGTATAACAGCTTTTAGCCAAACATCACAACAATTCACAAACTTATCATTGACTATTTTCTTGTTTAGTACTTATCTTTGAATCTCACAATACATGTGAAACAAAAGTTAAAATGTGCAATTTCCTAATGTACTGCTTAACTGCTAAAACCCATTATTCCAATATGAAAAAAAGCATTTTATATTCATGGGTTTATAACTTGCAACCCTAGGTGTTTCTGATAAATGGTTTTAATAAAAGGCAAAATTATTACTCAAGAAAGGCTCAACTATTTAGGAACCACAAACTTCAGCATAATTGTGTATTATTTGCTAACTTAGACTGAGGAAAACACCAAGAGGCACTTGTTGAGCAGTATGTTCCCATCCTCATACACAGGAAATCTTATGTTGTCAAATATTTATGAAATACATAAAAAAATAGCTTGTACATGCTTGATACTAATTTATGCACATTTCCAGACATTTTTATACATTGTCTCACACAAGGGTTAATTGTATTCAACCTTGTTAAGAACAACAGTATCAAAAACATTACATTTAAAATGCTTACTGAAGTTTTCTATGATTATATCAAAACAAAAGAGAAAAAAGCAATAAATATTTTTATAAAATAAAAAATATTTCTCAGTTTAATTGAAAACAGTGAAGTCTCTTTAAATATTTCTTTTGCATATCTATTTCATCTTCAAGATTTTCAAGTTCTACGAGAAGTGCCTCTTCATCCATCAGCAGTCGCTTCATACAGTCAGCACTTCGTTGAAGGATTTCCCTCATATGTTGATGTTCGGTATTTATTTGCTCTCTCAGCAGAGCATGGCGCTTTAACTCATTCTGTAAAAAAATGGGAGGAATAGCTTGTTTACAGAAAATCTAAGCAACATACTGTTAATTTTCGTGGCTGAAATAATTTCCTTATAGATAAACATTTAAAGAGTTTGGTGTAATTTAGAATGGATAAGGGTCACAATTACAAGGTATTTCTTAAGAACAGGATATTATGACACTGGTTTTGAAATTTCTGCACAGTTAGATACATGCATGCAATTTACTGATTATTTTATATCAGGATGCTCGGTTTCTTCTTTTTATTTATGCCCCTTTTCCCCAAAGCTTCCTAGCTTTCATTTATCATCAGAAATGAAATTTTAAAATAATTTAATAGATTGGATTAAAACAGTAGTTGTGGAATTTGTCTGAATTGTTCTTTGCATATAAATAATTGGACTAAGGAAAAAGTAAATATATTTAAGAAAATAATACTTAAACAAGATAGTCTTTTCTGAATTATCAGATTGTTACACAGTAAATACAAACATATTAAACAATATTTCTTTTTCCTTCCATTTACAGATAAACTCTTGAAAAGTTTTAGTACACAAACACACACAACACACATATATGCAGAGTTGGCAAAAATTGTTCTGTCAATTTTTTCGCAATGCTCAAAATTTCAAGCATTAGCAACAGTTAAATGGGCAAGAAACAAAACTAAAGTGGAAAAAAAGTATTACCAAAAGTTGTTTAATACCTTGCATCTGGCAAAAAAGCCATTAGTATTCTAGTTTTCCAATACTTCTGTATTATAGTATTCTCTGTAGTTAATGCACCACAGGTCTTAAGTTATAATTCATCTCTTCTTGAGTGCTACAAAGGGGAAATGATGGTGAAGATAGAATTTCTAATTTGTGTCTCATGCTGGACTGTCATGGCACAGAGAGGCACCTCCCAGCTGGCTGATTTAAGAGTGTCAGGAATTATGTAATGGACCCACTGACTTAACAACACATTGACCTCTATACATAATGTAGGTTGTAAGTGGGTGAAGTAACTGCCATATCTTAAAAAAGTGGTGTGCATATAAATGAAAACAGTTATGCCATAGTCATTATACCATGAAAATGTATACTAAAGTATAATTTCAGAGGTAAAACAGTCCCCCAATCAGATTTCAGGTGGGAAGAACTTAAGTAAATCTCATAAAAATAACTCCAATACTCTTAAGAATTCTACAGTGGAATGCAGGAGGTATGTCGCTGTCCAAAAAGATAAAACTGATAAAAATCTAATTGCTTAAAGTTAAGACTTTGAAGCTATAAGGTTCAAATTTTTCCTACTATTACCCAATATTTCAAGAAGCATGGTTAAATATGAGCACCCCAAAGATGATTAAACCAATATTAATATAATTTGGAATCAAAACACAGTAAAACGTGCTTTAATAATCTCTTCTGAGTCAAAATATTTAGAACACGCTATATGGTTTCACTTACATGAGATTTACTACTCAGGATGTTTCATGGAACAATTGTCCACATATGAAGGTGGGTCCATAAGTTTCCGGCCTCTGCGATAACAATTATCGCCTTCACAAAATTCTTATGTAGTGTCATACCTTATCTGTTAAGTAAATAATTGCAGCTGTAACTTCCATTCTGCTGTTTGCAGAATGTTCAGATATAGTTTGCATAAAGTGCTATGTGTAGAAGATTGTGACATGTTCAAAATGGAGTATCGAGTATCAAGCTGTTTAAGTTCTTCACAAAAGGACTTACTCCAAATGAAATTAAACAGTGATTGGATGGTGTATATGGGGAAGCATCCCCTCATATTCTACCGTAAAAGAATGGCAAAACTTTATCGAGTGGGATGGATCAAGAGAGCATTGAAGACAAAAGAGCATGCAAGTTGGTCCTTGGAGGTGCTCATTCATGAAAACATCGCTCTTATGGAGAAATTATGGAAGACTGGCAGCTCAAAGGTACAGAAATAGTAGCAAGGTTGGGTCTTTCTAGTCCTTCAAATTATTCATGAACATTTAAACAAAAATAAGGTTAGTGCAAGATGGAAGCCTAGACTTCTTTTCTCAGTCCAAAAGTAGCAACGAGTCATCTGTTGTCAGGCATGTTTGGAGCTCTGCCATGGCAATGAGAGAGAAGTTCTGCAAACCATTGTTACAGGAGATGAAACTATGGTCCTCTGCTAGGATCCCTTGCCCAAGAGAGAATCAATGGAGTGGCGTAAACCTGGCGAAGCACCACCTCCAAATGCCAAGGTCACTCAGTCAACCAAGGTGATAATGGCCACAATCTTTTGCGATTGTGCAGGAATACTCTTCATTGACTTCAAGTAGAGGAACATCACAGTAAATGGAGAGTACTATGCTGGCCTACTGCACAGGCTACGTGCTTCCATCAAACAGAAAAGATGAGGAAAGCTGAGTGGTGATGTGTGCCTTCTTCATGACAATGCGCCTTTGTACACAGTTCTTGTTGCAAAGGAAGCTGTGAAGAAATGTGGCTTCAAGGAGATGGACCATCCACCCTTCAGCCTAGATCTAGCTCCCAGTGACTATTTCCTCTTCTCAAAACTCGAGAAGGTCCTTCGAGGAAAGAAATATAAGTGGCATGAAGAAGTGATAGATGCAGTTTATGCCCATTTTGCACATCAGACTTCTGGCTTTGGGGGTGGAGGGTGTTGAAATGCACTTTAAAGATGTGAGAAGCGTGTTGCAATAAAGGGTAACTATATTGAAAAGTGAAATATAGCTTTTGTCCGTATCATACCTAGAAAATGGTTAGGCTGTAAACTTATGGACCTGTCCTTGTACTCAGCTTTTAAACAACTGTTGGATCATTCATAGAAGCTGGATAGATAAGTATCTGGGTTGACCCTAGTGATATTGAATAACTTGTTTTTTTTATATATAAATCCTTTCCCATATGTTTAATTCTTTTGGTTGATGAACAGTATTTAATAACTTGATACTTTTTTCTATTTCATGGTTTTCATTCCAAAAATAGAAAAAGGCATCAAGTTATTAAAAACTGTTCAACAACCAAAAGAATTAAACATATGGGAAAGGATTTATTTATAAAAAAACATGAGCAAAACCTTATGAGTTTCCACATAATTAAAGCAGTTCTTTATTCAAGTTTATCACAAGATTACCAGAGTCAACCCAGATATCTACCTACCCAACTTTTACAAAAGATCCTAGTGTCGTTTAACAGCTGTGGATGTGGAAATTATTCAATAAAACATGTCCTGAGTAAATATCATGTGAATGAAACCATAAAGAGTGTTCTAAATATTTAGACTGAGAAGAGATTATGATTAAACCAGCTTGTATGTTCAAGAATTTAAACTGGGGAACAGTGCACCTGCAGTGATGCAAAAATATGCCAAGATTTACGTGCTGATGCTATGAATTAATAGATGGTGCAAAGATGTTTCGTAAAGTTGTACAAAGGCAACCAAACACCCAAGAATGAGCCATGTACAGGAAAACCAATAATAGTAGATAAGAAGCTACCCTTAGCAACTATTAAGGTTGAGTTGGGTTAAGTTTGTTTTATATAAGGAAGCTCTTTAACAACTTTGGTCATTAGTATTTGGGCATGTAATGGCCAGGCAATTTTGCTCAGAGGCTTTTTTTTTTTTTTTCAGATTTGAGGTAAATCTTTAACATGCTGTAAATCTACGACACAAATCACAGGCTTTACTTCCATTCCAAAGGAAGCCATACTTATAATTTTTATGCCCTAAAGAATCCATCGAATCTAACGTGTTTTGCACCTGCAATCTTAGATCTGTAAGGCAACTATCACCAGGACCAACTAATTATTGGGGCAAACAATACTAAGACTTGTGAGGTTGTAGCAATTTGATGTCAGTGTAGAAATCATATGATTCCATCTACATCAGCTAGGATAAAGATTAAATTTCAGTTGCTGGGTTTCACACAAGTTGACAGTGACTTAAAAGGCACCAAAAGTTAATGCTTGGTTTGCATTGTTATAACTAAACAGAAGGATTCCTTTCTTAAGTGGATCATCTACACACACCAAGACACTGACTTTACTGGTTGCAGCTCATGGAATCTATCTTCAAACAACCTGAATCACATTGCACTAAAAGAAGGTCGGTCCTGGTGGTGTAGTGGTTACCATACTTGCCTCCTAAACCCAAGATCGCAGGTTCGAACCCGGCCAGGACCGATGGATTTTTTCGGGGTGTAAAAATCCTAAGTATGGCTTCCTTTGGAAGGGAAGTAAAGCCATGGGTCCCGTGTCGTACATTTACGGCATGAAAAAGAACCTCAAGCCTGAAAGAGAGGCCTCTGAGCAAAATTTGTCGGCCGTTTCACGCCCTGCGTTGAATGGGACGCTGATGACCTGAGCTGTTACAGAGCGTCCATAAATAAATCATTAAAAAAAAAAAAATTGAAGAAGATTGTGCTCTGTTTGTTTTATTGTGCATTGTGAACTGCTGCCATCCAGCCAAATACTGTCATTGTGTACTCTAACCAGTGGAGTATGAAATGATAAAATGGTAATGAGCCTGCACTCATGATTAGCAAAGAGATCATTCTTTTGTAAGATAATACTAAATCACATACAGTTAAGTATCTCATGGAACCATTATCCATCTTGGTTTGGAGCCTCTAGTGTATTTCTCCAGACATTGCACCATCAGATTATCATCTTAACTTTTTTTGGATAATCATCTCAGAGGCAAGCATTCTGAACGTTATTAATCTGAAAACTGCATTGAATGAAATTTTGGTTTCCTGCCATAGAGAGTTCCACCACAGTGGCAGAAGATCCTCAGTAGCAATGGTAACCATATTTACTATTTAAGGTATTATTCTGCTCAGGATATACAATGCTTTGAAATGTAAGTTTCAATGTGTTGCCTTCAAACTTGTAAGAAGAAAATTGTATATGTATATTGTAGAAAAAAAATAAAGATAAAAAAGCAAATGCTCAAATACAAATAAAGTTTGTTTACAAACTACAGTAAAATTTAAAACTTTGTTGTAATATTCATAATATATGTATATAAAACTAAATTATGGAGGAATAAATTCTTCCTCCTTTTATAATTTATTTAATTTAATTTAAATACCATTGTCCTGTCTACACAGTTAAAACTAGTAAATGAACTATTCATTGTAATTTATGTATCAAGTTATTCTCATTTTACTGAAATGTGGTGTGACTTTGTACAACCTTTTCCTTAAGTATACTAATATATTGCTTTCATGCTAGCTGGCACTACAAATACAAAATAAATTTTCTTACATCAAATCGTATCTGAAGCATCTTAAACTCAGCTTGAAGTTGACTGGCATCATCTTGTTGTTTTCTGTGTTGTTTTGTTGTATGAAGACCAATTTTCTCACCCTTCTCAGCTTCTGCCTTTGCATCTTCTAAATATTTTAGAATGTTCTGTGTTTCATGCCATGCTTCTTCAACTTTCTGCAACATAGTAGTTTTTAAAATAGTAAATCCCTGGAAGGTGTACAGTCATAGAAAAAGCTGCATTTATATTTACTGTTGCATTCAAGAATATAAATTTGATCAATTATCACAGTTGTGGTATTGAAGGTTGCATTTTTTATTATAGTACTAACATTACTTTCTAACATTATACTTCTATATTAGTTCTAAAAATAATGAATAAAATAGCACTTTAATTGCTAAAAAGTGCAGGGTGAACCTAAAGTCCCTCCCTAGTTTTGGGGGTGGATAGAACAGAAACCATGATAGACATGCAAGTAAATGTTAGGTGTATGTTAAAACATAGCCAATGTAGGGTCTGTCCTGGAATTAGGGAAAACTGGTGTGAGAGATATGGTAATGGAAAGGATACTGAAATATTGAGATCAAATAAATCAGATGTCAGAAAATAATATATTGAAGGTTTGCTTAAGATATCAGGAGATACATTTAAATATTAATAATTGGCTAGTAAGTATTAGTATTGGGGACCAATTGGAAAAGGATGGATTAGGCGATATATGTTTGCAAGAGAGACATGTTAGAAGTGTTTTAGAGGGATATTTGGTCCAGATTTGAGGATATGGATAGGCAATTTTTGGATTCATTAACCCTTTAATGCTCTTTTTTTTTTTTTATGAGCAATTCCAATAACTGTGTAGAACATAAACACAGTCTCTACTCTAATCATTTGATCAGCAGGAGCCATGTTCATATAATCATACTAGGCATTTATATAAGCTTTTTCCTCTTTATTGACAATACGCCACTAATAAAGCTAAAATTACAATTCCACTTTAATAGCGTAATAAATTGATAGTTTTAAAAGAGAATTAACAAATTAAACACATGAAAACTAAGATATAATCCCCTGAAATAAAGCATTAGGGCTAAATCAAGTATTTTATAGGTTTGGAACTGAACAAAATTTGGAATGCAGCATCCAACGTTGCATTTTATGCACTCTCTGTGAACAGTGTTAGTGCATTCTTTCCCAGCACAGCATTGTTGATTGCAGGGTGCCACAAGATGGTTCATCCCATCCAGACGAATATTGTCACTAACATTCTGTTATGCTGAATGCTGTATTGTGACGTGATGGGGTGGCCTTTTCATGATGGTGCAGTTCATGTATGTCTGTACAATATGCTAGCAAAAGTCAAGATGCAAGATACTGTGCTCAGATTTCCTTAGAAGTAACCAGGTATTATGAACTGATACATCTAGCAACCATGTGAACAGATCATTTCTTACCATGAATCCCTAGTCTGTAGTTTGATACATTTTGGTCTATTCTATCAATTTTACCCATTCCTACATTGCAAGTCTGAAATACAGGCAACAGACTGACTCATACTTTTCGTTTTTCTGCTTGAGAACTGGATACTGAAGAAGTTAGCTTAACTCTGTGACATGTGAAGGCTATTGTAACCCAGAGTTGTCTGTCTAATGTGTGATACTTATATCATCAGAGCACTTTACCATGTCAGGGATCCAGTGTCATTTTCTTCATTTCTTTCGTAAGGGTGAGAAGAGAATATTTTTAATAGTATTATCTGTAATTATCCTGTAGCACCATGTTCAAGCTTTAAGATGATTCAAGAGTTCCATCTCAGTAAAACAATTATCATCATACATGGAAGGGCAAGTAATCATATTACTGGAAAGCTCATTGAGCATCTGACCATTTAAGCAGCACAGTTCTGAAGCATTCCTCTTATTTTGCATTACCATGAGGATAATTGGTTTATGGGAATTAACCAACTGTATCTCAATTATCATTCCTACTCCACATGACTCTTTTCTTCACATATTTTATATTCTTCTGAGGAAGAAAATGTTTTCTGATATGGTATGATCACCTACATATTTATTGTTTATGAGACAATTTCTGCTGTGCTAGAAAGCTAGCATTCTATAAGATTATCAACAGCACCATTACCATTATCTTCATTTAAGTAGCTGTTAGCTCCTGGAGGCTTTATAAAAATGCTGTCAATATCTCCTATAGGTTCACCAAATCAGAGGATGTCCAGGATTTCCTGGAGCATTATATCCCTGTTAGAAACAAATAGATTTGCAGAATAATGTAATATTCTGTATACGCAGTTAATCTCTTCTAAATAATTAAGTATCATGACAATAATCATATCAGTAGAACAATGTCTAATGTAACATAAATGCAAAAACATGCTATTGCATATACTTGTGCGTAGCTTGTTCATATGATCACTCTTTGTTTCAGATGGGTATAGGCACAATATATGCAATAATCTATAGATTTCTTTCATAATTCAAAGAATACTAATCATGTTTAAGTGTGCTAGACATGTTTGATTAGATTTATTTATGGACGCTCTTTAACATCTCAGGTCATCAGCATCCCATTCAAATTAAAGTGTGAAACAGCCGACAATTTTCCTCAGAGGCCTCTTCTTTCAGGCTTTAGGTTCTTTATCGTGCCGTAAATGTATGACATGGGACCCACGGCTTTACTTCCCTTCGGAAGGAAGCCAAACTTAGGATTTTTACGCCCAAAAAAGTTCATTGGTACTGGCCGGGATCGAACCTGCAATCTTGGGTTTAGGAGGCAAGTGTGGTAACCACTACACCACCAGGACAGACTTGTGCTAGATATGTATATTACACAATCAAAACATAAACAAAATAGCAACTTACTTGAAAAGCACTGTCATTTTGCAGCTGCTTCAACACTAGCAGGTATTAGCCTGTACCAGACAATTGATTGTTTACAGAAGTGCAATAATATAAGTGAGCACATTACTACACCATTCTTTAACTTATATAAACATCAGCATTGATCTCCTGAATTACACAAAGCATCGTAAGGAAGCTAAATGGAAAGCGGTAACGTGTGATAATACAAACATGCATTGCATTAAAGGATTAATCGCAGGAAAAATATTTAATTACATTATAAGTCTTTAAGGTAGGATTTATGGAGGAGATGTATATTGAAAAGTGCAACAGACAGAAAAGAGAAGGAATAGACTCAGGGTTTAGAGGGTGAGGTGTCTGAGGAATAATGTTCCAAAGGCTATGTATCCAATATGTGGAGAGGAGGAAATTGCTGTACTCATTCTATTGAAATATAAGGGTACTGAGGAATGGAAGAAGGTTTTAATTAGAGAGAAAAGGTTGAAAATTAATAAGGAGTAGGTGATCAAGAAATGTTTGATGATAAGATTCAACTAAGGGAATTGGGTCAGTTTTTATGGAAAGTAAAGAAATAGTCTAAGGAAAAGGTGGAATAAATTGAGTTTAATTAGAAACCTTGTTATTGGATAGTTTTACAGTTTAAAATTTCATAAATTTGGTCTTAAATTGCATCATGAATAGGTTGTGTGAGTAGATTTATTGCTGATTGTTAGTTGAAAAGGAGCTATATTTGAAGATGATTATAGTGAAGGTAATTATTAGGTACAATTTTTTTTTTTGTGTTTATGTGACAAAAAGGTCAGGGTGAAATATGTCTCCTGGATATTCCAATAGTAGACTGCTGATGATCAGAAACGTGTATATCTAGTGAGAAGTAAATTATTTGTTTAAAATGAAGGTTTGATATAATTATAATATATTGTTTGTACAAGAATTTGTAATAGGCAGCACCTAGAAATTGGCCAGAGCCCGAATTAGTTGGTTGCCCTTTTGTAATGTTTCTTAGCACATTAATAAATATACAAATAATAAACTCCATGTAAATATTAATAAAACAGTCTACATGCATTTTTATTACCCAGCAACACATAACTCTCTGCCCATTTTAATGAAAACTTCTAGTATTCATGAAGTAAAAGAAACAAAATTGCTCTTGAATCATTCTTGGAAAACTCAGGTTAAAAACAAATAGACAAATTAAACTATATGTTTACAGAATGTCGGAATCCACACAGTGGAACTTTTGTTAATCTTATTTTGATTTAAAGTAAAACACTAAAAATCATGTCGACACATTAAAACTCTCTTTAAGTTTCACAAACACACTTTTTTTTTTTAATTTAATTTTTTTTGTATTTTACTATTTTTCTGATAAATTTCGGGCAAACTTTTTCTTTCAAACATCTGTTTATGAATCTGATATCTGCTGTTTTGCATCTCCTTTTTTCTTTGAGTTTTTGGTAACGTTTTATTTCAGCTTTATGATTGCATAATTGTATATTAAAGAGTTCATGTTTTGGGAGTGATTGTTTGAGTTCTACTCTGTGTTCCATATTGTAACTAGTTCTTGAAGTCTTAAAGGTCGATGTTACATAATTAAAAAAGTTAACCTTACCAGAGCTCACTTAGTACCACTGTAATACAAGTGAAAATAAAATTGCTTAAAACTGCACTGTTATGTACAACTCTTGTAATGTTTCGTGTTTTAAATGTTTAAAAGTAGATTTTTTTCCGTTATTTTAATTAAATTTGTTTTTAGTCGTCTTGTTCCCAATGACTCGAATGCTGTTGTAATATGTTTACGGAATGTCGGAATCCACACAGTGAAACTTTTGTTAATCTTATTTTGATTTAAAGTAAAACACTAAAAATCATGTCATCACATTAAAACTGTCTTTAAGTTTCACAAACACACTTTTTTTTTTTTTAATTTAATTGTGTTTGTGAAACTTAAAGAGAGTTTTAATGTGACAACATGATTTTTAGTGTTTTACTTTAAATCAAAATAAGATAAATTAAACTATATCTGCTATGCATTCAGAGTGCTTAGTAATATTATACTCAGTATCATAAAATCAGTATGTTTTAGATATGTGTAATCTAAAATTTTCTATGTCATACATTTTGGGGTTCATCACCAAAACTTTATCTGTTTTTCAAAATACTAAAGATAATTTTGAAAATAATGAAAATGGTACCTGTTCATACAGCTGATAAAGGCATTTTTAAAGAATTAATCATATTACTTGTTCTCTATCTATACTTTATTGAGGTTATGCTTTGTCCATCAAAAACTAGGACTATTTAAAAAAAATCTGATTATTATGCCCATAAAATACTAGATCAGCAAAAAATTTGTACTTAAACTCTCACAGGGTCAAAAAGGCCTAAACAGTATTACCCATAGAGGAACATGTATGCTTAACAAACTACCAAATCAATTTAAACAGATGAGTAAGCAAACCTTTAAAAGAAAATTAAATAAACTTTTGCTAAATCACTTGCCATATAATAAAGGGGAACATTAAAATTTTAATCTCACCTGAGTTTAAATTCCCCTGGTAGCCTTCTTATATGTTCCAATTGTGAGCACTATACACTGAAATATGATCTTCTGTAGAGTGATAAGACTTAATACTGTGACTCCTCAAAAGTACCATTTTGGTAATCCTCAGTATAATGCTTACTTTTTACATATATCTCATATGAACATATAGTTATAAATGTGTCTTTTGTTTTAATTCATGTGTATTCCTTTTAGTTTTATACTATGAAATATTTTGTTTATTCATTTATTATAGTTTAATTGACTTGTCCTATATCATTAATTCACCATTTTAATGAAAATAACTAAAATATGCATACATATATTTTGTTATGTATGTGCCTGTACAAAACTGCTTAAGTGGCATAAAAGATCTTAAGACTTTAACTCCGTCAGTATAAATAAATAAATATGGACGGCACCTAATAATAAAATTGTGCATCTGTTCAAAATAAGTAGAGTTGTGTGAAATAATCTTTTATTTAAAAACTTTTAAAAATTTTAAATCTTAAAAAAAAAAAAAAAAAAAAAAATTCATATGGAACTAACACAGTAAAGCTCATGTGAATTGAAATCTGTCGTCTTAACACTCTTCATGCTTCACTAACCTTAAAAATATATGGAACCGGTTTCAAAGATATGTTATCTCCATCTTCGGCAGTGGATGACTGGTGTGAAAGGTTGCTGTTACATAGTAT
Organism: Metallyticus violacea; assembly: GCA_030762175.1. Lineage (NCBI taxonomy): Eukaryota > Metazoa > Arthropoda > Insecta > Mantodea > Metallyticidae > Metallyticus > Metallyticus violacea. Next base: position 59,357,430 of record CM060830.1, on the reverse strand, counting down.
CAGAAGCAATGTTCTGCTCTGGTGAAACTTTTATGAACTTAAAATTTATATTTTCTTCTTTCAGAATGTCAAAATTCATCAAATGATCCTTATGTTTGTAAATGTAAATCTTTTCCCAAATATCCAATCCCACTGGTCCCTGTACAGCTCTCAATAATTCAACTTTTTCCTTTATATCATGATTTTCGGTCCAAAAGTGATATGCCACTGCTGATTTTTCTGTTTGTTTGTATTTTAAATTTCTCATACGTTCTTTTAGACGTATCCCCACATTCCTCTTAGTTTTTCCTATGTAGATTTTATCACATTCAGCACATGAAATCTTGTAAATTCCTGCTTTTTTCTCCTTTGGGATATTATCTGTAGGATTGTCTTTCAAAATGTTGTTTAGACTAAATCTAATAGTAGGAGCCAATTTTATATTAACATCTTTTAATATTTTTTGAAATTTATACATCACTGTTGGGTTATATGTAAATATTTAAAGGACATTTTTCCTTTAATTGTTGATAATGTAGTGCAATTTTCAATTCTTTTCTTCCTATGGAATTTTTTAATCTTATAATGTATTAACTCTTCATTAAAACCATTTAAAATTGCTAATTCTTTAATTTTTTTATATTCCATGTTATATTCTTCTTTACTGATTGGCAAATTGATCAATCTACATATCAGACTATTAAAAATTGCATGTTTGTGAGCCATAGGATTAAAACCATTTTCTTTGATATAATTATCTGCATGTGTGTCCTTTCTATATGCCAAATTTAAAGTTTTCTTTACTTTTTATAATTTTATTATCCAAAAAAGGCAGTATATTGTTTGTTTCTATTTCATGTGTGAATTTTATATCTTTATCTTGAATACTCAAAATCTTTAGTGCATCTTCAATTAACTTTTTATTAACTATGGCAGAAATATCAACATATATGTACCAACACTTAAAGAAGTGTGGAAAGGCTGAAGTAATATGTGTTTCAAAATTACTCATGTAAAGATTTGCCAGAAAAGGAGATAGAGGACTGCCCATGGTCACTGTTTGTTTATAAAAAAAGGTTTATCAAATGTAAAATATGACTGATTAATACAAATGTTTGTCAGATGTATGCACTCTTTTCTGTGTGTTTCATTGATTCCTATTTCTTTTAACCATTTTTGTAAAATGTAAAATGATTAAAAGCTTTTCTCTAGGTATACCGGGAAACAATGAGATCACATCAAATAACACTAGTGTATCTGTAGGTAATAATCTAATATCCTTTGTTTCTTCAATTAATTGGATAGAATTATTTATGCTTCTGCTTTTGAACTTTGGTAATTCATTGAATCTGTCTGATAGCCATTTTGCTAGCAAATATGTGGGGGTGTTAATATTGTTTATGATTGGTCTCATGCTCATTATTGGTTTATGAATTTTTGGCAAGCCATATATACCTGCTATTTTTTTTAATTATTTGTAATTAATTTATATTTACTTGCATCTGGAATAATTCTGCTTTTTCTTATGGCTTCATTAACTATTTAAAGATTTTAAAGATGTTAATATAAAATTGGCTCCCACTAATAGATTTAGTCTAAACAACGTTTTGAAAGACAATACTACAGATAATACCCTAAAGGAGAAAAAAGCAGGAATTTACAAGTTTTCATGTGCTGAATGTGATAAGATCTAAATGGGAAAAACTAAGAGGAATGTGGGGATGTCTAAAAGAACATATGAGAAATTTAAAATACAAACAATTAAAAATTATGATATAAAGGAAAAAGTTGAATTATTGAACTGTACAGGGACCAGTAGAATTGGATATTTGGGAAAAGATTTACATTTACAAACATAAGGATCATTTGATGAATTTTGACATTCCGAAAGAAGAAAATATAAATTTTAAGTTCCAAAGTTTCACCAGAGCGGAACATTGCTTCTGATACTACGTAACAATAACCTTTCACACCAGTCGTCCATGGCCAAAGATGGAGATAACATATCTGTGAAACCGGTTCTGTATATTTTTAAGGTTAGTGAAGCATGAAGAGTGTTAAGATGACAGATTAAATTAACCTTTTATTTATTTTAAAAAATAAAATTAAAGCAAAATTTGAATGACAAGCATCAAAGAAATCAACCTGATGAAATGTCAGGCAATAAGGTAAATATGCATGTGTAGTACCAATATCCAAGTGGAATATTGGATCATATATAAAGAAAATAAAAATGAAATTTAAATAATTGGCAGATGAAATTATCAAAATATGAGACAAATAATATCTTAAGGAAAAATAATTGACTGTGTCAAGATGCATGTGAGTGCATGGGTTTAAGAAAAATGAAAAATAGGTAACATTTGAATAAAAATATAAAAGCATACATATTATCAGCAGAAGTTTTTTATGTGTATTTGTCAGAATAAGAGTATAACAAATTTTACCTTATACTCTTCTGTAAAAATATCCTTTTCAGCTTCTAAATCCTTTTTCAGCGTTACTAAAACACTGTCATACCTAGTCTGACTACGCATCAGTTCTTCATGACACCATTCTCTTAATAAAATAACAAATCTGTAATATAATGCTCATAGTTTAGAAAAGAAGCTAAAACTACAATATAAAATAGAAATTAGATTAGAGTAAACACTCATCAATATCTCATGGATAAGAAGAGAATTCTCAGTCTGAACAATATATGTTCAATTTATGGAAATTATTTGGTGAACAAAATATTTGTATGTAATTATTTACTGGTCACAAATATGTTAATTAGTTCACAATATTAATTTCTTTCTGTGTAAATAAAAGAAGCATGTAAGCTTTGAGTTTTATTAAATTTTAAGAGTATCCTCATGCGAGTTAAATCAGTTTATTATTAAATGGGAATTTGACTATTTTATATAACAATTTTTACATGCATTAAACTTGTGTCACATCATAAAACAAATTATTGTACATCAGATAAATGCTGTTGACTCTTTAGCACTAAAATTTTTACAATAGATTCTGATAGTTGCTGCAAATGCACAAGCAACAATCTATTTTTGTCAACATTTATCAGACTCAAGGGGAAATAGTTCTATATAATTTTTTAGGGCTATACAGAGACAACAAACTTACATAGAAATATCACTTGGGTCAAGAGTGCAAAAAACATGAACTCTGGGCTGTACTTGTTTAGGAACCTTTCTCATCATTTAGGCATTCTTGTCCTGAAAATGGCATACTGTGATTTGGGTTACTCTCATGTACAGCACAGAATTGAAATTTGAGGCAGTATCTGGTATACCAATTTAAATAGTATTTAAGTTTTACAAAAAACTGGTTTAAGAGTCATTTACAAGCTGGACAGGAGAACTTCATACTTAATATTCATAGCCAATAACTTGTTAAAAGTTATCTAATTGTACGTATATAGAATTATTTATTTATAAAATATAACACATATTTTCCATTAATAATTGTCATAAGCATTATTATGACAATAACACTAATGGAAAAGAAAATTTGCTAGAGTAAATGTAAATATGACTGAACAAGGCCCATTTGTAAAAAAATTACTATTACTTTATAAAAAATTACTAAACATCCTAAAACTGAAGCAAAAAAGGTAATCAATAAATATTCTTAATTAGCTGGTAAGTTGATCCAGTACTCTTGTGCTCCTTTTACCATTGAATTATAGAGAACATGCTTCACAGGCCCTTGCCTGCATCATCACCTGTGAGTCAACTGCTGGATTTGTTGATGATTTGTAGCTCTTGTGGATACTTTAAAAACTTTTGGATTAACTTGTCTTCTGTTGGAAGTACTGAATCAACTCACCGACTAATTAAGAATATATTAGTTGCTTCACTGTATTAGCTCCAACATAAAATTAGTTTTAAATGATAAATGTTCATATAGGATAGATGAAAGCTTTAAAGAAAAATAATATATTATACTCATTTTAGAAGGCATATTTCCATTATTTATTTTTTCTTATTTTATTATCCATTTATTTTACTCTATTTCATTTGAACTTTCACGTAAGAGCTAAATATTCATACTGAGTCTATAGTTTGCAATTAAATTATTATTAATTTTTTTATTTGGTTTTTGCATGAATTTTATAATGAGATACAATATTGAAAATGCTCATAAAATTGTAAATTTTCTGCTTAAAAATCAATCAGTGAAGTAGCAAACAGAGTTAAAGAATGAAATTAATAAAATACTGTACTCTTTAAAACAATAAAAATGGTTTGAAAAAACAACTTTCCAGAGGTTAGTGTTCAGAAGAAGAAGAAAAAAAAAGAGAGGAAAAAAAGAAAAATGTATTCTTATTTTGAGTTTTTTTTTATTACAATAGAAAATGAAACTAATTATAGAATGAGAGGTAATGTTACAGAGAATTAAATTTTTAATAAATAATGTGTAAATTGCATCAAATTATAAAGGCATTCACTTACTGTGCATCATATTATAATAACTGCCAGCTTGGTAGCAATCTTTGGAACTATTAGTATCTTTATGTAAGAAGAGTGAAGAGATAAAGAACTAATTGTTCTTTATTAATAAGGAAGTTACAGAAAAATGTGCCCCTTAAGAAACTTAACACTTTCATATATTTACCTCTCAACAAGTTCTTGTGGATAAATATCTAAAAGGTCTTTCATACTCTGCTGACTTGGTGCACGATCTGCAGCCTTCAGACATACTTGGTCCAATTCTATCTCTAAGATTCCTTCGGGCTGCTGTGTTTGAACAGCTTGCTCCATATGATCTAACATTTCTCCTCTTTTCAATAACTGTATCAGTAGATAAACAAGTAGTATTAAACAAATGTTTTCCCTCAGTAAGTAGGAAAATTGCATCATGAATAAAATTAGATTTTAAAATACTTTTTATATGGATATATTTGAATATATATGATTAAAATTAAGCTTAATCTCTCCTTGTTGAATTTCATTCTGATTATCTACATCAGAACAAACATTTTGCAGCGAAGAAGAAGAAGAAGAAGAGGAGGAGGAAGAAGAAGAAGAAGAAGAAGAAGAAGAAGAAGAAGAAGAAGAAGAAGAAGAAGAAGAAGAAGAAGAAGAAGAAGAAGAAATTTGCCAGCAAGGCATTGGAAACTAGAGAAAATATGCTTAGATGTCATTTAGTCTGCCATAAATACCATCTATGGCCACTAGTTTGTATGTCATATTGAATGTTGCTTCTTTATGTGATTTAGAATTGAAACTTAGGGCTTTAATAACTATTAAACATATCACTGAACAAAAAAGAATACAAGAATGAATATTGTACATAATTTTATTTGCTATGTCAAAGGTGTTTAGCAAAGAGATGATCAAAAAAAAAAGTATTTAAAACAGAAAAGAGTTTAAAAAATCGCAATTCTGGGTTATATACAGAGACAAACATTTTTAAAAAGTTCATGTACCACACAGTAGCCAATCAGAAATTTCAAAACATTTTCAAGGATTACAATATCATCTTAGCACCTCAAAACAAATATAATGTGAAAAATTCATTGAAATTGAACAAAACAGATTCCAAACCCAAGGAGAAAAAGTTTAGAATTTACCAGATCAATTGTTGGGTTAGTAAAAAATGTACATAAAAAAATAAACAAAAAGAAATATAGGCATAGGGAAGAAGAAACATTGGAGAAATCAAATAGAGAAATTAGCGGTAGAATCACATTTTTGGAATGAAAACTATGAGATAGAAAATAGCTATCAAGTTATTAAAAACAGTTCAACAACCAAAGGAATTAAACATATTTGATAAAAGGATTTACATAAAATAACAGAAGCAAAAACTAATGAATTTTGACATCCTGGAAACCAACAACTCTTTATTCAAACTTATATTAAAACCACTAGAGCCAACTCAGACACTTACCAATTCAATTTCAATGAACAGTTCAATTCTCCAACAGACCTTTCTTTCACAGTGCAGTTTTTTATGTCAAATTAATTATAAATATAGTATATAAATGTAAAATTAAACAAATGAACAATTATGATATGCTATTAAATAGAACACAAAGTCAACATGATTTGTTTAGAAGATGGTAACATATTTTGCTGTTCAACTGAATGAACCTGGGTTTGTTATGTGGGGAGAGAGGAGAAATCTGAAGACCAAATTACATACATCACTCTCTCCTACTGTGGAGATCTTTCAGCTGAACAGTGAACAGTATTTATAAAAGAGTCCAATAACAGGGAGATGCTGTCACTTGATTCTACTGCCACTATATACTTGTTTCAACAAATAACAATAACATTTTAATGTGATTATATCATTACTAGTTTTACTTGACTATTTAGATAATGCAAGAGAACAATTGAAAAAATTAAATAAAACATTTTCTTAGTATAACAAATTGTGTTTGTATGTTGTACATTTCATATTTGAATAATAGCAACAAAGGAAAAAAAATAATTAAAAAGCATTTTCTCAAAACTTGAATGTTTAATCTAAAGGGTAATTTTGGCAAAGCTAAGGTGTTGAAAACTAAGATTTTGCAAAATTCTATATATGCTATCAATCAATGAAAGAAAAGTCAAGAAATATAAACTGCATAATAGATAGATAAGTTTGGTTATACAATTTTGCATTTCAACTCATTCACAAAATCAGACAAAGGAAAATATTGTATTTTACACTTGGCTAGAGGCAGAAAGACCCAAAGGATGCAATTAAGTTGCCTCTGGTGTATTAAATTTTCTTTAAAAATTTGAGATGTTGCAGTCAGTAAATAATCCAGCTGAAATGCATTTGTTTCAGACTTCTGTACAACTCAAAATAAAACTACTATAATGATACAGTACTGTACATATGGTTATTTTGGAAGAAAGAAGAAAATGTTGTAAGCTAGTCCATAATTTCCCATTTTGTGGTCACAGTTATATGACCCCTGATATTCTTCCATAGAGAGGAAACAGCCTACTAAAAAAAGGTAGAAATTTTGACTGCATTTTAATACTATGGAGTACTTGAATTACATGGCATTGTCAATATGCTACATAAATATTGCAAATTAAAGCACTTGAAGTCCAACTTATAAATAAGCTTGTGATCTAAAATGCATTGCAAAATAAAAGTGAAACAAAAGATGGCCTATAAAAGATCTAAGAAAGTACCTATTGTTGTCACTAGCAGACACTTACATTGAAAGTCCCATTGAGGTTGAGGTTTGAAAGTTTAATAGCTGCAGATGGAAAATAAAGAGAGCTTGCTATTTTGCCAAAGAAGAAAATGTTAAGCAAGGATAGGAAAAGAATGTCTTAAATCCCATGAAGTATTTTGAAATACCAAAAGCAGTTAAGAATTTTATAAAGATATTGATGAAGAGATCCTTTAGATTTTCATTTTTGTATACAATATAACTTAGAATTTATATTTTGTTTTGTATTTAGCTAAAAGAGCTATTACTTATACTTTTTATTAAAGTCATGAGCCTCAAACTGTTTAAAACAATGGGATAAAATTGTATTCCTATGCAACAGCAACAACAACAATAAAGATGTAATTCTTATAAATAATAACTTGCCAAAAACCAAAAAATAAAAATGAAAAACTCTTTGTTAAACATTAATAAATATTAACTAAAAATGTTAATTGGAACATTCACAGTGAAGCCAATCATATAATTGAAAACATTTAAATAAATAAACAAATAAATAAAAAGAAAACATTAAACAAGACACATAGGAACATAATAAAATCCTTAAAAGCTAAAGATGTGGTTTATACAAAATCTGACAAAGGAAACAGAATAGTTATATTAGATAAACAAGATAATAATACTAGAATGCAAGAATTGTTAAGTAAAAATGAATTTGTTATGGTCCAATCAAACCCACTAAAACATTGCATTACTTCAGTCACTGAGGCTCTAAAAACTTGCACAGTTATCCCAAAAGAAATAAAATACAAAATTAAACAAAACAACCCTACATTAGCAAAAATATATGGTTTACCAAAAATTCACAAACCTGGAAATGGTATGCGACTAATTATTAACAATATAAATACTCCTACATACTATTTGGCAAAATGGCTAGTTGACAGATTCAAGATACTACCAAAATTTTATAGCAGAAGCATAAGCAGTTCATTTAAGTTAATAGAAAAAAATCAAAGACATAAAATTGCAACCTTCAGACACATTAATATCTTTTGATGTAGTATTGTTGTTCCCAAGCATACCTAAAGAAAAACTCCTGATTTATTTACATGATTGGCTAAAAACAAGTGCAGTTAATGATGCTCACATAAAAGAATGAAACTTACCGAAATTTGCATAAACCAACCATATTTTTCTTTCAAGGACAAATTTTATAAACAAGAAACAGGACTCAGTATGGGCAGCCCCTTATCTCTATTTTTAGCTAACCTTTTCATGAGCAGGTTTGAAACACACATCAATACAGCTTTCCCATACATATTTGAAACATGGTACAGATGTGGGGACGATATATTTGCCATTGTTAACAATAAGCTCATTGAGGATGCCATAAAACTTTTGAATTTACAAGACAAAAATATATTGTTCACATACGAAACAGAAACTGATAACATGTTACCATTCTTGGACATAAAAATAATGAAACATCAAGGAAGTCTAGAATTTGGAATTTACAGAAAAGATACACACGCAGACAATAACATAAAAACTGACGGTTTTAACCCCACTTCTCACAAACATGCAGTTATCAACAGTTTAACACACAGGCTAGTTAACCTGCAGATTAGCAAGGATGAATTCTTTAAAGAATACAAACAAATAGAAAAACAGCCATTAAAAATGATTTTAAGAAAGAACTAGTATACAAAAAGGTACAGAAATTCAAGAGGCAAAAGCTTATAAAAGAAATCACAATACTTTCAGCAAAGAAAGATAAAAAATTTTTTAAAAAATTCACATATCATCCCTGGGCTACAAAAAAGTTTCAGAAAATTCTTAAAAATTTTAATATCAGGTTGGCACCAATTAACAAGTTTAATGTTAAACATCTTCTCACAGACAATGTTAATGACAGTATTCCACAGGAGAAAAAAATCAGGCATTTACAAAATAAGTTGTGAAGAATGTGAAAAAATCTACACAGGGAAAATGAAGAGAAACATAGGCACATGGTAAAAGAACATTTTAGGAACATAAAATACAAGCAAATTGAGAAATCAGCAGTGGCATTTCATTTTTGGACAGAAAACTACGATATAGTGAATAAAGCAAAATTATTAAAATCAGTGCAAGGACCTACAGAATTAGCAACATGGGAGAAAATATACATTTACAAATACAGAGACAGTTTAATGAATTTTGACACTTCTGGCAATGAAAATATAAAACTCCGCCAGAGCAAAATACCCACAACACAACGAATTATCCAACAGTCGGAGATTTGAACTGATGATGAGAATAACATGTTCTCGAAACCGGTCTACAATAATGACAAGTAAGTGAAGCATAAGAGTGTGCAGTTCGACTGTATCATAAAATGTTTTCAATTAATAAATATTTTTACTTTCCTGTTTGTATTTATCTACTTTTGGAAAAAAACAAGTACATAATTTTAATGCAGTATTTTCATATTGGAAATGGAAATTTGGAAATATTAACACATAATCAAATTAGTACTTAAAATATCTATATAAATGCCAAACTTTTGTATTTCTAGTATTATTACTTTGATATGTAAAAAATGTATTTCCCATAAAGTTTACTTTTGTGCATTTTGAAAAAAAATACACGCCTCAATGTCATTATTAATGTAACTTACATTATTCTTTCTGATGATTAATCTTTGCTGTAGAACCTCAAGTAGATAAGTAGTTTTCTCTGCTGCACTCAAATTGTGAAAGTAATCATTTTCTTCTGAAATCATTAGATCCTGTTCTAGTTTTACCAACATCTGTTGTACAAGTGGCGCAATATTGTGTGCAGGACATTTACTTGCTTCCAGCTCTTTCTCTATAGTCAGCAGCAAGTTATCATAAAATTCTATTAAATCATCTCGCTCCTGAGGGGGACGACGTTGGCCTAGTACTTCTCTTGCATAATCATTAATCTAGAATACAGATACTTATTTATATAAATATAAAATGATTGCTTTGCAAAATCATATCCTGCATTCTGTATAAAAATAATTTAACAACATATTTCAGCTAGTTTATTTGCTGTATTAAGATAACAGAAATTCTGATATAAAATAGATATAAACATAATATAGAAATTATATTTAGAAATTATAATGAATTTTTATTTTTACTGAATACTAACATCAACTATATTAATGTAATTTTAAAAAGTATATGCAATATATGGTGGTGAAATGCAATAAAACTTTGAAACAAAAAACTTTCAAGAGGCTAGGATAAAAAAAACCTTAGTACTCTGCTAAACTATTTGTTGGGATCTAGAACTTAAAATGGATACTTTTACAGTCTCAAGTACACTTTTTTGAAATGCAAATCTTTAGCGCCATTATATAGATAAATATTAATGTTAAACTTGAGCCCTCATGGGCCAAGGTTGTTAAAGCAGGAAGACTGAGGTTTGATTCCTGCCAGAGTCATCCTCCCTGACTTGAGTTTTTTTCCATGTTTTCCTCAGTCCTAATAATGGCAAATGACAAGAGGTATCCTAAATTAAATTTGGAACACTTTCTTCCTTTAAAAGAATCCTTTCCCAATTTGTAATTTCTTCTCATATATCATTAACATCCATTGCCTATGATGACCCATTAGTTAAAAAGAATGCTAATCACTACATATTTAAAAAATCTGAGTTTACTTATAATCAATAATGACAGATCATTACTATAGCTGATATAGGAATCTTTCATATGAAAGAGGAAGGAATTCATTATAAAGAAATTACAATGATTCCCGCATATTTCTTATTGAAAGGAATATTTATCTATCATTAATACAAGAATTATAGCTGAATATACTGAATGCTGTCAGGCTAGATAGAAGGAAAGACAATTTTCTAGTAATTTCTTAATTGATGCAAATACTATATATTTGCATATTATTAATTTTTTAAAATTCAAAAGCAAGCATTAAGGAAAGTGATTAAGAAGGAAGGCAAACAGGGTTATTAAAATATTTAAAAACCTGAGTAATATTCAATTAAGTTGTATTTTTATTAAGGGAATGCTTTGTTTTTGCCTTGAACAACTTAGAATAGGTCTGATTACTATGTCCACAAGAAACAAAGCAAATTTAATTTACATATATTCAGCTAAACAAATATTTTGAAAAACAATGTAACAAACATAAGAACTAAAGCATCTATATAATCACTTACTAATTATATTAAAAACTTAACCAAAATAAGGCAATTTAAGAGGAAAGTAATATTTTTTCTATAATTGAAGATTGAAAGATTGAAAGTAAATTGTTTGAAAGAAGCTTCCAAATCATTTAAATGTTCCATTTCTATGAGGGTAAGTCAACAACGACTGAGAGTTATGTTTTTTATTGCTCACAGCAAAGAAACATTATGGAAACAATGTTGCATGATGAAAATGGATCAGCCCTGATTGGTGGACAAAAACAGAAGTTTGCTCATGCTTACATCTGCATGCAGGTAATGAGCAAACCATCGATTTGCCAGTCACCCACTTACAAAATGGAATTGATTCCTGAAAGCAATATGTTGAATTGAAGTTTTGCTTTTGTTTGCAGAAATTTGGTATGAAAGCTTACAGATTGTTGCAACAAACATATAGTGATGATGTTCTGCCACAGCACTTGGATGGTTTAAGGAATTTAAGGAGGACCATCTTTCAACAACAAAGAAAGGTGTTCCAGGTGCTCCAGCAACAGCAGTAAACAAAACAATGATTAATACAGCTGGAATCATTGTTCATGATGACTGAGAAATAACAATTGACAGACTTGTTAACATGTTATATATTTCCCATCACAGTACATTTTCAATTCTGCATGATTGCTTGAGCATGAGATGTGTTTGTGGAAGGTATGGGTCTCAAGATTACTGACTCCTGAACAGAAGATAGTGCAAGAGGAAGTGTATAAGGAACTTTGAATGTATACCTGTCCTCCATCCTCAGACTTTGTCCCCTGTGACTTTTATCTCTCTTTCTCTGCCTGAAAAAGGAGCTAAGGGGGAGCATTTTGGTACTTCCAAGGCAGTCATGAAAAAAGCTGAGGTGGTTTTGAAGAAGATGACTTCCAACATATGTTCCACAACAATGTTTATCAAATAATAAAATGGTCCTTTTATTTAAAATAAACTGCTAACCAGGAGATAGTCACCATGAGAACAGTTTTAATCAATAACAAATGAAATAGTTTAGTAAATCTGGGAAATCAAATTAACTTCATTTTGACATAATAACAAAAATGTCTAAATTCAGTGTCCATACTGTAGCCCTCAGCTGTTTGACAATATGCTGGTTAATTATGGAAACCTATTAAAGAATGACGAATCCAGGAATTATAAATGTCTTATACCTGTTCCATTATTTGAAACTGCAGATCATGAAAGATTTTCTGTTCACAGTGGACTGAAACTCCATCCTATTGGAAAAAGATGTCATCTTCAGGTAGCCTAGATTGACTGGATTTTGAAAAAAAAATTGTGATTGCTGGTTTAATGTGATTTTAAAGAAATCCAAGAATATATTTGTGTTTAGCATTTTTCTAAAGAAGAAAGAACCAATGAAATGATCCCCAACAATATTGAATATTTAGTTTTTGCAGGTGTTCCTTCATCAGGGATTTACATCTGACCAATATTAACAGTTGTATCTGTTGACAAATCCATTCATACAGACTGTAGCTTCATATCTTTAGCTTATCTTTATCTTTTATTAATTATATGATATATACACACATACATTTCTTGTGTTTGCATTTCTAATAAAATTAAACATGCTGTATTTTATAGCGTATTATGCATATTGTGAAATACATAATTGAAATAACAGTACACTTTTGATATGGCAAATCACACACAGTAAGAAAACATTTAAATGTAGCACTCTAAAATAATTAATCCAGAGTGACTGCTATGCCAAAAATTCAAAAGTATTTTGCTCACAGGATAGCTTTGTTTAGTTATCTGGATATTATTTTAATTTTTAGGAAATAAAATGGTTACATTTACATTAGGCGTATCAATAATGGTTTTTGACATTTATTATGAATGTGTTATAAAAGTAGGAGTCTGTGAAAAATTAGGAAAGAGTTTTCCTTGATTATGTTGCAGTTCTAATTCTATTAGTGTTCTTCCTCTATCCATTTTCAAACAAAAATATCATGTTATGTCTAGTTCTTGAACACCAAGAAAAATAACACATTAAATTTTATAGTGGAAATGGAAAATGTAAAATATTCTTGACAAAATTGTGGTAGCAATATTTTAGCTAATAATGCACATGGGATATCAGACATTCAAAAGAAAATGAACTTTTAAGGATAAAAAAAGACCTTGGAAGACAATGAAATTTAAAATAAAGAAAAATTTTTAGTTTATGGATATCCATTTTTTGATTACAGTAATCCTTCAGTATCTACAGTAAAATCTCTATACAGTTATTTATGCATTGAGAGAAATGCTCACAATAGCACAGGGTCTTAAGGAGACCCTAATTATGAGCAGACATGTTGATGTATAAACCTTAAAGTATATCAGTTTAAACAGGAAAAATAAAAAGTCAGCTGGAAAAAACAGCAAAAACATTGGGAATTTAAAAACTGTTATACTTTAATAATCTGTGAGCAAAATGCTCATCTAGTGCTCATCTCTTTTGCTTGACCATACATGGGTCAAGCAAAATGAACACCACATTAATCTGATTTTTAATAAATAAATATCACAATGGATTTGAATTTCAAAGCTCATGAAAGCTTCCACTAACTATAATTGCACTATAATAAGAGCTTATAAAAAGAAGTTAATTTTAAAGAGTGTTATTTTCTTATACTCACAATGCTATCTTCAGTGGTTTCAGGTTCATGAGATGTAGATGCTTCACCTGTATTTAGATTTGTAAATAATGAGTGAGACCCTTTAAGTACCTCTTCTTGGTATGCAACAGATTTGGGCTGTATGTTAGAATGCCTTAATTTTGATGATTCCATTAGGGATTCTTTTGCAGTAGATATGGCCAGATATCCAAATGCACCACCACCATCTGGCAACATGCGTGATGCTAAATACATGTGTCCATCCTTGCTGAGGTAGTTCAGCTCATCTAGCTTCGGATCATCTTCCTCAAGAATATCTGGCAAATGTGGCTATAAAGAGGCAAGTAATTAATTATTCAGTAATTGTGAATGCTTTTGAACATCTTAACAACATTTTACTCTTGGACAAATTTTTAATTTGTTAATGCTTGACAATAGAAGAAGAAGAAGAAAAAAAGGCAGCAAAGTACTAATTACTGTCAATAATACAATTTCAAACCAATTCAGAACATTCTAAAAGTAATATAGCACTGTGAAAATGACTGCAATCACAGCACTTCAATCTACACAAATAATCTACCTACAGGCTACACTTCAGACCACATGGATAAAGCAATAGAACACCAGGCAAAATCTCAAAATGCAAGTCACACTAATAGACACCTGTAACAACTTACTACAGGAAGTCAAGTCCAATCACAAATATAAACACTCTGCTACCCAACAACTCACTCAATTGCCAATAACTGAAACCAACCTAACAAATGAAAACTGCAGGAGCAGGCATATACTTGGAAACTCCTTTTACATTACAATCTAGGGGCAAAAACACAACAAATTTCAATGGAGAAATAGAGGCAATATGCTTGGCATTACTCCACCTTTTACACAGACCACAGATTTTCAAGCAGTCATTTGCACTGACTCCAAAGCAGCCACAAAAAGGATGTTAACAACCAATACACTCACTCGGAGAGATGAGATAAATTAAGAAAGTTACACAGCAGTTAAAAGATCTTAACAAAACAATAGTGTTTCCATGGATTCCATCCCACATTTGCCTGGAAGGTAATGAGACTGCAGACTTTGTATCACAAGATGGTACAAAACTGCACAGAAAATCCTTTATCAATAGGGACAATTATAGAGTTATAATAGACAAAAACACTAAAAAATACTACAAGAGAAACACAACCCTTTAAATTAACACCAAAATGGAAGAATGTCCAGAACATATGGCCACTCTACAAAGAAGCAGTCAGAAAATTCTGCTTGACTATCATCATGATAGTTTAGCCCATTATCTACACAAAATCTGAATATACCAATCCAGCATATGTACATTCTGTCAACCACCAAGGATGAAAAACACCTCCACTGTCAAAAGCTCAACCTAGAGGCTCAAGAACATCACTAAGCTTTATTGAGATGCTAATTGATGATGAGCTCTCTCAATCTTGCACCATAGGAACAACAACAACAGGTATTTTATTAATTTTCATGGTTTAATATTAAATTTAATTATATTTATCACCATCATCTCATTATCATCATCATCATTGTTACTATTATTTGTCTTCTCCACATAATCAACATTATAAACTTACTTTAATTTAACAATACACTATAATATGAATTCCATCCATTACTTATCATCTTGGTTTCATAATTTTTAGATACAATTTGTCCATTTGCTACTGATTCTCTAAATATGACTCAACCATTTTATTGCAATGCCTTTCATTCTATATTTAATAAACTAAATCAAACACCTTGGACAACTCTAAATATAATCCTATGCCATTTTTTTTTTCATCTACTGCTCATAAATGTCCTTCAGAAAATCTGCTACATAAAGCTATGAGCATTAATATAATTGTCTCTATATTTTTTTTTCTGTAGATGCTATTAAAAGTTAAAATATTTTTCAAATAGTTACTCATAATAAATTATAATGTGTTAGATTCCAAATCTTATCATTTTGGGATGCAATGAATGATTTAAGATGACTATATATAAAACAATAACTAGAAAGCAAGAAAAGGGTAAAACACTAATAAAAATCACAGATTTGCAATTACTAATCTGTGCCTTTTTCTTAGCGTTTTATCCTTATAGATATATGATACAACCATTCAAAAAGACAACTCTTCTTATCTTCTACACAACTTCTATAAATATAAATATAGGATAACAAGTATGTGAATACATATGCAGAACATTGATTAAAAGTTACACCCAAACCATTCCTCAAGCAAGAGGATGAGAGCATTTTATGAATGTTTATTTATTCATTGAAGCTTTGTTTTCTAGTACCTAATCTGTTTTTCTCAATTATCTGGTGAGTCGATTTGATGCTCTTATGCTCCACTTACTGTTGAATAATGCAAAACTAATTTTGCAGGCTTTTGCCTGCATCCTCAGTTGCGAGTTGACTGTCGGATTCATTGTTGGTTGGGTGGACTTGGTGTAGCTCTGGTGGACATTTTATGAACTTCTGGATTAATTTGTCTTCTGTTGGAATCTCAAAGTTCATAACCTTATCCTCATATTTTTTTATATAAACTTTTTTGCATATTCCCAGCTCCACAGGCCAATTTCAGTAATTTCACTCCCATTTCTATATCATGTTTATCTTTGCAAAAGTGATGTGCAACCACTAATTTATCTATCTGATTGTACCTGATGTTTCTAATCTGTTTTTTTGTCTTTGTTTCGGATGTCATCCATAGTTCTGGGTTTATCACATAGAAAATTCCACTTGACCTTTATATGTAGTCATTTAAAATAACTAGTGTGTTTACTTCAAAATGTAAAGGGGGTTCATGGCCATATTTTAGGCTGAGAGACAATCTGCAGTACTTCAGGGAAGCATCGGTGCATTCAGGAAACAATCTAATGAAAGTAAGACTTTATCTATGCTTTGAGCACTTATTTCAGGTTTGTGCCTCTGCAGACTGTACAAGGGCAGATTCATAAGTCTGGTAAATTTCAAAGAAATGGAAGGAAATTTCGTTAATTGGCATGACTGTTTGTAAATGTGCTTCTTATAAAGGTTTTATTCAATTCTTTGTTTACAACTATCTTAAGTGATTGGTGTGACATGTTTCTAAAAATGGATAAGAACAAGTATCTTGCAGTAAAAAAACAAATTTTATTTTAAAAAGTGGACTGCTACAGTGTCATTGTCCAGTGACATAATGATGCCAGAAGTCAATTGAGGAAGGACATTATAAAATTGTGTTTGGAAAAGTTGCAGCAATATTGATTCACTTCTAGCATAGTTATATTTTCTATAGACAAAACTTTGATCCAGCATACATCTTGCAGACAAAACAGCAGGCAAAACAGTGGGTTGGTGAAGGTGAAAGTATAACAAAAAAGCTAAAATGGTTTTGCAAGTGGGCAAAGTGATGGCAACCTTTTTTTGGGACTCATAAATATATCATTAAGATTGACTATTTGGAAAAGGATAAATCAGTTGGACAGTTTGCACAGTGAGTTTAAGCAGAAGCAACCAAAATTTGCATGCAAAAATGTAGTCCTGCACCAGGGCAATGCAATTGTTCATACATCGGTCATTGTGATGGCAAAAGTGCACAAGCTGAGCATCAGAATAGTTCTACACTCACCCTAAAATTTTTGTCAAATCAAACAAGTTATCTGTACTTACAAAATATTATGCACATTCAAATATATATATTGTGTGTGTGTTCTTTTTTTTTATTTCTTTTATTTTTGAGGGAATTATAAGAAGTAATCTTGCCGGATGAAATGTATTGAGCTCAAAGGAGATTGTGTTGAGAAATAAATGTTCATTTTTGCAAAAAAATTCTATTTACTATTTTTTACAAGATTTATCAATCTATCCTTGTAAACTCTCAGTTCATATGTATATCATTACATTTCTTAATGTCTGTTTCTGAAGGTGAAAGTAACAAAGATCATTCATAAAGGTAAACATTAACAAAAGCTGTAGATAATAAATGACCTTGCAATTGATTGATTACAAATAATTTACAGTTTTTATTTAATAAAATTTCAAGACCTTTTGAATATACAGTTGTGTCCTCATTTGTAGAGAATGTTTCCCAAAGTGTGTATAGGCTATTTAGCTCAGCTATATATATTCTAGATACCTCAATTTTTGAGTGCTGGAGTCCAAATATGAGCTCAGCATTTGAAATTCTTGGAGGAGGATATTTATTAAATGGAGGTGAAAGACGGCCACAGTCCATATCCAGTATTAGTTGTGAAAGGTAGATGTTGCGATTACGTTTGGCATCAATGCCCTCAGTTATCTCCCCACAAATTTTCTGTAGCCATGCCTATAAACAAAACAGATGTGCATTTAAATGAAAATTAGACATAAATTTAAATATTGTAATGTGTCATTATTTTTAAATGATTTGTTTTTGGTGTCCCAGTGAATACTCTTTTTAATTTAATGTATTATTTGCTGACAGAAATTGTTTTTAAATAAATATTCTCTTGCCATTTTCATTACCATCATCGTCCTTGTATATTGCATATGTACAAAAATGAACTGGGGCTTATATTTGGTGTATGTGTTTGTTGGTGGTTTTTTTTAAGATGAAACCTAATAGTCTTCTGACCCTCTAGTATTCCTACACCAAGATGTTTTCTCCCTTATTAGATGTGTACATCTTTCAAGTTATTTTATATTTATTTCTTCATTTGTATTGCACAGAATACAGAAAGATGCACTGAATATACCTTGTTGACATACAGACATATCAGCAATCTAATCATTGGAACAGACATATTTTTTTCAATGTTTGCTGAATAAAATTTACTAATATATATATTCTAAATAATATATTCAAAATAACAAGAAACTCTTTTGGTTTGTAGAATCTACTGAAAATTATGATCATATCTAAACTTTTTAATGCAATATGTTCAAATTTCAAAATATTTTATTTCTGCATTGAATATTCTTAAATTCCATATACAGATTAAGAAGATATATGTTGCTGAATAGAAATGTAATAAATTATAGCCATTAGTTTCCAGGATATTATTTTTTTTTGTTATAAATTAATTGTAAATATTTAAGTTTGCTCTGTGTAATGAAATAGCTTTTACTTCAACTTTTGCTCTTAATACCCTTTATAAATTACCATTAAATACTGTATACCATGTTTCTATATTCTTAGGTTTTGATACTTTAAATGAATGCTCCTGCAGCAGCACATTAAAAGTTGTTTATTATATATAATAAATTCTACAGAGCTATTTAGACAGCAATGATTCCTGTACCAATATTTGTTGAGGTATCACTGATTTCTCAAAGGAAAGTGGAACAGCTAGTGCTTATTTTCATATGTAGGTGCAAATTACTGGAATATAACGGTCAACAATTTCTGAAATTACCTTTTCTTTTATTTAGAATAAGTACTTACCTTCATCTTTATGTTTAATAATTTATCACAGAAGCATTTTACGTTCCTTGAATGAAAGGCCTTTGTGTCCAGCAACTGCTGATACTCACTGAGAGTTGAAGTTGCATACCGAACTGATTTCCCTTAATATATACCTTCACATTACAATAAAATAATACTTGCAACCAACCTGACTCAATTCCTTGTCTCGAACACAAGTAAGCTTATCAAAACGACTTTTTGCAAACGTCACGAAGTACATGAAGTCTATATCAATGCTATCTTCAGGAGTTAGTAGCATATGTGAATCCTTTGAGCCTGGAGCCTGTTCCTTTTCAGCTTGTGCTACATTAGCAACACGGGGTTCCTCTGGTGCTACATTTGAAAGAGATCCCTGCACGGACGGCGTTTTCTGCCTACCTCTTCTTCTTGTGGGTGAACCAGTTGCAGACTGGAAGCACATAAGTAATCATATACATGTTGCATATATAGGTATGGTGCTGTGTGAATGGTTATGGTGGAGGCGAACAAATAAATATTATTTGCCAGAAATGAGCATAGAGCCTTTAAATATAGGTTCATTAAATACATTTACAGTGGCCGTAGGATGAAGTCTGGCTCCTGAGTGACAGGTCAAGCATCAAACATGATGAAGTACAAATAGATTATGTACCTTACTTTAGAGTAGAAGTTGAAAGTTGAAGCAGTATTTAATTGCCACCTTGTTCTTAATATTATAGTTATTTCTTAGTTTGATTTACTGATGATATGTTACCGAATAGAACTTTTTATACATGTTATGATATTAATCTAGTAGTGTTTTATTTTATATGATTTAACCTCTATTGCACAAGAACTGAAGCATCTAATTTTGTATAATCTCAGCAATCAAATTTAGTTTTGAGATGTGCATAAAAGGATAATTAGTAATCACATCTAGTCAATTGTACTTAGTTTCAAAAATAGGACATTGTATATATGAATATACATTGGGCAAATAGGGATACCATTGGAAAAGTCAAGACTGCATTATAGTCAGTCTTGGGAAATATAGGTATTATTGTATATGTGGATAAACGTTGTGCATAAGAATTATTAGATACATAAGCATCAGTTGTATGTATGTTTCCAACAATGATATAAGCTTTGCAGTTTATTTTGCCTAACACATTTATAGCAAAATTATTACAATTTATGTCAGTTTTTGTTTTTCACAAATTAAGGAAAGTTATGGTAAATATATTTATGACATTTGTGTTTTGGAATGGATGAAGGTCAATGTTTTCCCTTGGATCTATGTTAGGAAGATGACTAAGTTGAGATGCAGATTCAGGATAAACTACATAAGCATAAATAATGCAATTAACCGGTAGATTATGCTATCGAGATTCATTAAGCTGGTTATGTTTCGGCAACAGTTCAAAATGGCGACATTAAGACGACTCGGTTCCACTGATAATGTTAAATATTGCACATTCTTTCTTTCAGCTGAACAGTAAAAACCAGTCGTTAACCCCGAAAGAATTTTGGGCTCACAACTATCACTTTTTAAAAACTGTACAACTGAGGAAACGTTATCTAGAGAGCTCTTGTTCGCCTGTGATTCCATCGTCATGTTGCGATGCAGTGTCAACCTATAAGAATCAATATCTTCTTTTAAAAAAATTGACAATATCAATAATATCACCACTTCTATTGTAATGAATTGTTCGGTTTTAACTAATAGGTGAGAAGCAACGTTTTCAAATCTAGACGTAGGACATTGAACTCAATCAGCAATTATTTGAGAAAAAGAAAAAGAAGAAAAATACATGTCTTTAGGGGTAGCAAAGAAGGGAGCACTTTCTGAATAGAGTGCAACTTTGGCGTGGTAGCGGTGGTTCTTGTAAGTGAAGAGGTGGGGCCTTATTTTTTTATGATTTTTTTCCCAAACTGTGTCATAAGAGAACCTGATATGTTAAATTGTATCTTACAGTCACTGAACTGTAGAATATACTTCCTGAAACGCAGTGTTTTCTTCTGTAGCAAGTTTTAACTGCATAAATGTGACAATATCTTCAATAAGGTATACACCCGCACAAATAAAAAAAGGGGGGGGATTATATAAGTGCATTTGAAGACAAAAATCATTTGCTTTACAACCTACATTTGATGAGTCTGCTTGGCAACTCTCCATAAAGCTGGATAAATTGTTCATAATTAGAATAAAATTATGACAATAAGAGTTGGACAGATTGGCCTTATGATAATGGGTATCATCGTCTTGTAACTGCTTAAGAATGTATGCTTTTTAGGCAAATCCCTCACAAACAAATTTATATCTTTGATCAAATTTGGCACATTCAAACTAAAAATTAAATATATGCTCATATCGTCAACCTTTGGAAATTCTGTGATAGCTTTAGGGAGGAAGGCGGGTCCTCCCTGCACTGGTTTGGCGCCTATGCTACACAAGTATGTCTTTTCTATACAAACATTCCCGTTTCAAATGACATAAATCGCGTGCTCTTGGTCGATCATAAATGACGATTTTTGTTTATTTGATTTATTTACGGATGCTCTTTAACATCACAGATCATCAGCGTCGCATTCAATTCCGGGCGTGAAACGGCTGACAAATTTTGCTCAGAGGCCTCTTTTTTCAGGCTTGAGGTTCTTTTTCGTGCCGTAAATGTACGGCACGGGACCCACGGCTTTACTTCCCTTCCGAAGGAAGCCATACTTAGGATTTTTACGCCCGAAAAAATCCATCGATCCTGGCCGGGTTTGAACCCGCGATCTTGGGTTTAGAAGGCAAGTATGGTAAATGACGAGAATGTCAAGTGGAGTAGTAGAGAAGAACGCGTAATGGGAGTCCGTGCCAATACCTGACCTGCCCACAGGATATATGTGCCCTATAAGCTGCAATTATATATTTTAATGATCCTATATTTATATTCAATGGAAACAAAACTGGAGATCATTGCATTAACCTGACTGATATCACTTGCTACCACACTCAAAGTTCCACTAAGTATCTAAGCATCCTAAACACTTCCTGGCATGGGAAACAAATGCATTAAGGAAAAATAGCATTTCAACTTATGAACAGGGCCAAAGGAAATAAAAAGGATTAATGGCATTGATTACATTTATAGGTTAGCTACAAGTTTTATATTTAGTATTTTGACAAAACTTACATTTCTGTAAATAAATATAGGGTAAATACAATTATCATAATCCTATCAAGGAAACCATCTGGTGAATCCTCATAAATTTCACCACAAGGGCGTGAGGACGTTTTTCTTAAGTCTTCAATTAACAATCAGGCAATTAATTAAATTTAACGACATTCATTTTTGTACAACTAAAATAATCAGATAATTAGCGAAATTAATGTGATAAAATATGACAGAAATATATTTTGCCTTACATTTTACTGCTACAAACGCATTTATTTACTTATTTGTCAACAGTTTACATTAAATATATTATTTTATTACCAGGATAATGGGGTTAATTCTTTGTTATTTAATATTATTTCGCAGCTATTTCTTAGCTCGGCACACGTAACCTCTTATATTTACTTTAGAAAAAGTGTGTTACCCATCGTTTCTTCATTAATTTCCCCAAATAAGGTAACAAATAACTGCTTCTATCTGCATGCAGAGTAAATTCCTGTTTTATGGTGTACAATTGAGAATCATTGGTAACTTTAATTTAGGGTTCTCAACCTATAGTACTTGGGTACATAAACATTTTAGTAAATAAAATAAATTAACATTTGTCTTACAAAAAACAAATATTTCACACTACTTGCTACCTCAAGCCTTAAAGAAGGGGCCTCGGAGCAAAATTTGTCGGCCGTTTCACGAACGGAATTGAATGGGACGCTGATGACCTGAGATGTTAAAGAGCGTTCTTAAATAAAACGAACCAAAAAAAAAAAAAAAAAACACTTCTACTATTACTAACCAGAAACAATAAACTTTACATTATCATAAAAACCTTTTCTGTGATACTATACAAAAATAACACACAAAAAAATCTTATACAAGCAATACGTAATATAAGCTATTCATCATATGGTTTCACATATATTGGAGAGGAAGAGGAAACTCCCGCAATACCAAAGTGTGTGATTTGTCATTAAACACTTTCAAATCATTCGATGAAACCATTCCTTTTAAAACGTCATTTTCATACCAAGCATACTGATTTGAAACACAAACCGTTGGAATAATTTCAACTGTCAACTTTGTCATCAAGGAAAATCAAATAGCTTCACTTGCAGGAACTAACACAAAGGCTCTGGAGGCATCTTATGAAGTCAGTTTACACAATTCTCCACGGTCATTAATGTTACCAGCATTAAAATAATGTTGGGGGAGAAGTCAGCAAAATAACTTGAAGTGATTCCATTATCCAACCACACTGTACCCCCCAAAGAGTTTAGATTTTTCTGCAAATCTTAAGCAGCAATTAATGGAATAAATTCGCGCTGTCAATCTTTTTCCATACAATTGGTTGAAACTAATGACATGAACATAGTCCATCTTCCTACGTACGTGGAAACAGGGAAGAACGGGTGCTTGTTTCATGAATCACTGCCTGCCTGATCAATCTCAAACGAAAATTTTGAAATTAGACCATTTTATGAAAATTAATGGTATAGAACGGAATAAATGTGTTGGTGTTTGTTCTAACGAAGCACATGGAATAACTGGGAAACACAGTGGCGTTGTTGCAAAGATTAAAGCAAAATTTGTACATTGTAGCATTCATTGCGAGGCTTTTAGCCGCAAGAACGATGCCTGTTGCTCTAAAGACAGTTTTAAATGAAAGGGCGACAGCAGTCAACATCATTAAGTCCAGAGCTATGAATTTAAAATTATTTTCCATTTTGTGTAATGAAATGGGTGCTGAACATGATTCTCTTTTACTTCGCACTGAAGTTAGATGGCTGTCGAGGGGAATGTATCGAGCCGACTGTTTCAACTTGTTCAGAAGTCCAGATATTTTTCTGCGACTCATCCTCAGACTTCAATTGTTCCACTGATGAGCTGTGGCTTGGCTGGTTAGCTTACTTTTGGTATTTTGCTCCTCAAACAGCTGAAAAAGAGTTTGCAGGGCGCGCTTACTTCCATGTTCTTGGTACAGGATAAAATTGCAGCTCTTAAGAAAAAACTAAACTTTATGATAACACCGTTTTCTCTACCTTACCAGAAACCTAACTGCTTCCGAGAAATACGAATTGATCGAGTCTGATGAAAGTCTCAGGCAAATGATTTAGAAAGATGGATTTAACAGATTTCTGGCTGGCAAGAAAATCCAATGATCTCAGAAAAAACTGTAGATTTTTTGTTGATGTTTGTGACTAATGGCTTTGTGAATGTGTATTTTCTTCTCTAATTTATATGGAAAATGAGTACAGCTATAAGTTGAATGACGATCCTGATTTAGACTAAAATTAAGTTCAAACCAAACATTTCAGAGCTGCGTTTAGCTAAACAAGTTCAATCTTTGTACTGAAACCAGTGTGAGCCAGAAATTAGTTACATTTATAAAGTTGATAGCTTTTACTGACTGTAAGTCTGAATACTGGAGTTACCAGTATCAGGCATTTAGGCACGCTTATCAAAGTTTATATACCCATTCATTATATTTTAACCTTGATAAAATCAATTTTTAAGACATTTCACCTAACAATCCATTGAACAGTTTTCTCCAATATATATCTAATCCTAAATATTACATACAAGAAAAAAATAAAACAGTAGTAGTTTAAATGTAGAGAAATGCTTATATTGACCCTTGTACCACAAAATCACGCATTTCCCTCGTGAAGCTTGCTTACTGGTATATCTAATATCCTGGGTTGAATATATTGATACGTCATTGGAAAAGATTGAGAACTCCTGCTTTAAACTGGACTGGAGAATAAGATAAAATAGAATAATGAATAAACTCTAAGAACAGGACACACAATGTTGTTATCTTGCATCTTTTTCTACTATGATGTACATAATACTTGAAGTATTTAAAATCAAGTACACTAACCATTATTTCCGGAATCACAGCTTAGTCAATGTTGTAGCCCAGGATTAATGTAAGTGAAAATAAAAGTAAACACGCCGCACAGATCAAATGCTTTGCTATCAATAGAAACGATGTTCGTATTTCTGCTTAAACAAAATACTGCTGTTAATAATAGGTTAAATTTTATTGTAATTTCTTGAATATATTTTATTTTAATAATGTTAAATATAAACGTTTCTATGCACGCATTGCGTTAGAGTTTTAAAATTATGACAATGAAGTTTTAGTGTATAATGTATAGTAGTGTATAATACTTTCTTCTTTTTATATTTCTTCAAAATACTTTTGCTTTCTCTTTATGTTCCATTTGTAACCCTCTAGTGTACGACACTTAAATTAGTGTGAGCTGGTTTGCTTTTCTTTTGTCCACCATAAGTATACTGGTTCATACATGTTGTTACTGTCTAGCAGCAACTTTAAGCCGCGTAACTCCATTTGTTTATATTTAGTTTTAGGACGAATTAAGAAAATATAAAATTAAACAAAACTGAACATCGTTGGCTATTTCCGAGAAGTATTTTGCTGGCCGCATAATTCCAGTGTACCAAAAAGCAATCTAGTATATGTTATTTACAAACTTTGAAAGTCAGTAATGGCTACCTTGATTCTTTAACCATCGTAGTGCGTATGCTACCCAAGACATGAATCTTAACGTTTCTTTTATTTGTTATTTAAAGGCTCATATATCAAATAAATACATTGCTTTTTAGCGCCAATTCACCTCATCTAATATAAATTTTAATAATCATAACTGTTAAAACTAACCCCATTAATTTTGCATTTGCATCTTCTGTGTTGAACAGCCTGCTCATAACATAGAGATGAGTCATGTTTGTTAATGAAAAAAGGGCAAGCTGCGATGTTAGTGAGAAAAAAGAGCAAGAACAGCAAAAAACACTCGTCATTTATTTAGACTGAATTGCTAACATCACCATGCTTTAAATAATGACGATATAAAATATTTTCAATAAAGTATACGCAAATAAATAAGACATAGACTACAAAATGCTTTGGCTACGAATAATACTGGGAAAGATAACGACGAAGAGTACTGAATTTCAAATCACTTACAGACACCCACCTTTGTTCTTATGAATTAACTTCCAATAGTGTTCGGCTTGATGAACTTTTGAGATGACGGAAATAAATTAGGTATACACTTTTTCAATAGAATCCCAATGAACTTCTGTGTGTTTTTACAGCTATTAATCAACAACTCAACGCTTTTTAAAAATTATCCAGTAATTTATTTGCAAAATATTCCATTACAATACTTTTAACTTCAGCTTCATTCAATTTATTTCCTCGAAGAGCTTTCTTTGTCTAATTTGGAGAAGAGGTAAATCTGTACAATAAATCTGGCTATAGAGTGCCCGTTATCTCATATAAATTAATCCGGAAACATAGTCTTCGCGACAATTGCAGTATGGAGAAAAGCATTGTCATGAAACAGGCGAAAATAATTCCTCAACACTCTCTCTTTCTTATTATAAAGTATGTACAAAAGTATCGCATAATACTCGTATTTTTGTAGTACTCCTTTCCTTGAAAACGACCAAGAAAATTGCATTCGTTGACTGTTACATACTGTCTGCGAATTTCACTTAGATTCTAAATTCTGCGCGGAAGTAACAACTGGTTCTCTCTTCTCGCCACTCCTTAGCACGACACCCACTTCGCCGATAGTTTTTTTCATTTGCAGATAATTGTGCACCCGGTCTCCAGAAATTCCCGTAGTTCCAGCAGTTTCCTGCAACTTCAACTTCAGTCTCCGATCGCTCAGTACCATTTCGTGGGATGTTTTATACTCGTATATAATTTTAGGAAGTTCTACCTCGGCAGACCGTTCAGAATGATCCGCATTCTCGTTCAGAATGATCCGCTTGTGCTCGTTCGGCCACATCAAATTCGCCAAACCATTTATACTAATTCTAAGCAAGGCGTACCTTCGCTTCAGTTTCTGCGAAACCTCTTTCAAAATGCAATGTTTTATTAATACATGAAATTCGTGTTTCTCCATTTGCACGCTTATTTACAAATTTAAACAGAAAAAAAAAAAAAAAACAGTCTCTCAAACACAGACCAAAACTCATAACTTTTTATAACCATGAATAATTTCCTTCAAGAGTCATCACGTTATCAAGGCCGCGTTGAAAACCTAGTGCTACCCCTTTCGAATTTGCACAAACTTGACGAACAGTCATAGTATGGATATCTGGCAGCAGTTAATATGGAAATAAGTTCCTCTATATATGATATAGACCTTAAAATTTATAGACTTCAAATTTCAAAACCTGCAAATGATAATAGCACTTTACTGCAATGCTGCATAAAATATATTAACAACCCTTTTAATTTCTATGTGCATTAAACAGACTTTGATGAGACACGCAGAAAAATGCAATTTTTAACTTGTCTGCAAATAATATTAAATTAAATTAAATTTTGATATATTAAATACTGTTTTTTTAAATTTAAAATAGGTCATTTAATTTTATTTCAATTTTAATGTCATATTTGTAGGAAGTGCATGATTATTTTACAGGCTATTTTATTTTTTATTAAGCACTAACATAAAAGAAGTTGTAGGCATTGATTATTTTTTATATTTGATATATTTAGATTACATCATCATTAAAACAACACATGAACTAGTTTGAAGAGTTAATATTTGAAAACTTTTAATTTAAAATAAGAAAGTATAGACAATTATGAATTAAACAGAAGTTGTTGACAGTGAAGTAATATGTCATATGATATCAGCTGTTGGCAATAGTACCACCGTTATACTTCACTTACTTGTTTAAAATATGGGACATGAATCAAGAGCATTTACTACCATCATTTGTTTGAAGTTCTCCGGGAATGGCAGAATCACAAAGTTCATGATGAAGTCATTGTTTTTGAGAATAAAAATCTTTTCTCATCTGCTGGATTCTCGCCTGTCTTTAATAATTTATATTCTCTTTTAATGTGGTGCTTTTTAGACTAGAAATGTTCTGCAAAAGCTGATTTTTCAGGTGTTTGTGTTTAATATTTCTGAAGTGTTCTCTGGTTCAAATTTCTCTCCATTTTTCCTATATATATATTTCATTACAGTGCTGTAGTTAACTTAATAAGTCCCAGCTTTCTTGTAATTTGCCATTGTATCTTTAGAGATGATTAAAAATGATTTAAATAAGGTTTTAATGCCAAATTTATTCTGTGGAACCAACACGATATTTTACTCCTTAATACGTCACGAGTGGCCGAGGTCGTTAAGGCACGGACTCGTGAGCGGGAGGTCTGGGGTTCGAATCCCGCCAGGACCGTCCTCCCTGACTGAGGTTTTTCCAGGTTTTCCTCAGTCCTCATAACTGGCAAATGCCGCGGAGGTACCCTAAACTTAGGCCTGGAACGCTTCCTTCCTTAAAAAAAAAATCCTTTTCCAATATATCATTTCATCTCATGTATCATCAGTGTCCACCGCCTGTGATGCCTCAGCAGTAAAAACGGGCGTTAAACACTAATAAAAAAAACTCCTTCATAGATTTGTAAATTTTATTATCCGCTTTTGGGTAGTAAGTGGATTTCTTTTACTACGCGATTTTCCTTCGTGGAACCGCCCCAATTGCAGTTAACCGCAGTTGACCCTCTATAGTTCTCGTCTTGTTCCCATGCTTGAAAGCCGCTGGGGAAGCCGGGGGGGGGGAGGTCAGTACGAGTTTAACTCTAGGAAAGTACGAATGTGTTCTTGTTTGTTGTGTGACAGTGCATAAAGTATTTAAAGTGGCCCAATGCAGTGTATTAAACACGTTAATATGGCTCAATTTATATTTCATGTAATCTATTCCCCTATACTGCGTACAGAATGGGATGTACGGAGATGTTTCAAGAGATGTTTTTTAATATTCGAGTTCTAAGTCGAAGTTCGATTCACAGATTGGGAAATGATTTTCGTGAAACAGGACGAATTCTTGATTTTTAAAAGCGCGTACGCTGACAATTATAGTACTCACAGACAAAAAAAAGATAGATGTATGGATGGATGGATGGATGGATAGATGGATGGATAGATGGATAGATAGATAGATAGATAGATAGATAGATAGATAGATAGATAGATAGATAGATAGATGGATGGATGGATGGATGGATGGATGGATGGATGGATGGATGGATGGATGGATGGATGGATGGATGGATGGATGGATGGATGGATGGATGGATAGATAGATAGATAGATAGATAGATAGATAGATAGATAGATAGATAGATAGATAGATAGATAGATAGATAGATAGATAGATAGATAGATAGGGACGGAGGGATGGATGAATGGATGGATGGAGATGGATGGATGGATGGATGGATGGATGGATGGATGGATGGATGGATGGATGGATGGATGGATGGATGGATGGATGGATGGATGGATGGATGGATGGATGGATGGATAGATAGATAGATAGATAGATAGATAGATAGATAGATAGATAGATAGATAGATAGATAGATAGATAGATAGATAGATAGATAGATAGATAGATAGATAGATAGATAGATAGATAGATAGATAGATAGATAGATAGATAGATAGATAGATAGATAGATAGATAGATAGATAGATAGATAGATAGATAGATAGATAGATAGATAGATAGATAGATAGATAGATAGATAGATAGATAGATAGATAGATAGATAGATAGATAGATAATATTGGACATGCTCTGGAACGTTCCCCTGAAATATCTCTTCGATGTCTTTTTCAGCAAACGAGAATTTCCCACACCTGTTCGAAAGGCTACAAGGCTACTGAAGTTACAACGTTATAAAATTACTGTAGTGCAAGAACTTAAACGTATGACCTTGCACATCGAAGTAGATTTTGTGAATGGATTTTTAATACGTACGTGACGGAAAAATTGACCCTATTCTAATTTTCTTACAGACGAATCTTGGTTCCACCTAAGTGGGTATGTTAATTCAACAATCGATACTGGAATCCTAACCTCTTCACCAGAAGAGGAACCCCTGCATTATCAAAAGATAGGAATGTGGTGCTGCTGCTGCTATCTGGTGTGGTGTAGGCCCTATTTTTGTTTAGAAATACTAATATTTTACGAGCCATATCCCGTGAATTATCTGTGAGGGAACTTCAGTTCGCGACTTTCCAAAGGACTACAATGGCACATACATACCCATGTCTCCTTACATGCAATTCATGAAATTTTCAACGATAGAGTCATTACTAACAACGTAAGGCCCCTCGGTCCCCCGATTTAAAGCCCTGCGATTTTTATCTCTAGTGAGCATTAAAGGAAAATATTTACAAGACAAATGCACACACATTAGATGACCTGAAAAATAAAATTCATGAAGAAAGTTCTTCCATTTCTCAGAGGGAACTACAGATGGTAATGACTGGTGTCATTTTTTATTTAAGGGCGCTCTTTAACAGCTCGGGTCATCAGCGTGCTGGTGTCATAAGCTGATACTAGAAATATATGAAAAATGAAGGGATACAGTTCCAGCATCTTTTGCTTGATACCTATCAAGTGTATAAGTGCAAGTAATAACTTACGCGACAATCATAGCTACGGGCTTTTTGATCCCGGTTCATCGCAGTATCAGCTTGAACTGATCGACCGGCCTTTAAGCGTGGATCGGTCCCGAGAAGGAAAATCACCCATTATTTACCATTTTCGTTCATTCGTTGTTGTAAATGTGCATATGTTTCAGAAGGCTTTAATTTTCTTATTTAACAATTATTTTTATGTACATACTAATCCAAGTTGAAACTATTTCAAAGGGCTATGATGAGGATGTGTTGGTATTCAATTTCTTACAGTCTTCTTTACTAAACGGGGCTTGCACTATCTATGTGTAAGGTTGCGAATGTTATGGTATAGGGTTGCAGGGTTGTTATTAATGTAATTATCTGTGTGAAACGTTTCCTAAGTATTTCAAAGGCCAACTTATTGCCATCTTTAATTATTTTTAGACCTAAGAAGGGCAAATATCAATTTTCAAGGAAAATGTTATAGTTATGTCTTGTATATTTAAGAGTTTTAAAGCATCTTCAGTGTATTTTTTGAAAACTATTGCAACAATGTTACACACTGGTGCCGTGTCTTGAAAATTAAAGGAAAAGCTTTAGTAATATGTATTTGAATGAACTCATGAATAAACCTGGAAGGAAAGGAGAGAATGGATTACCCATTGCTAGTCCAGAAGTTTGTCAACAAGGTCTATAATTTAAAATGAAATTCTAGTTACTGCACAACTCTGAGTTGTAACCACCACTTGATTGTTTGGGCAAGCTTATTATGCCATTGCCAGAGGATGTCAGTTGATCTATAGCTGATAATGGGTGCAAATTATCTTGAAATATGCCTTACATTTAAAACATGTAAGTATGTTTCTATTGCTGAGTGCTATGAATGCTATTATAACAAATATAAACAATATTTACTAAATAGTTCACCTCAAAAGCTGCATTTTATTGTAGTTTAACTTTGTTGGACATTAAAGTGAAGCTAATTAAACTTCATGAATTCTAAAATGCGAACTCATATAAAATAGTTTCTCAAAGAATAAATTTATACTTAATTATCATTTTTGTTAATCATCGACATATAATAATTTTATTCTACTTTTAGAAGAGCGAGTTCCTGTAAGTAACAAATTTGTTTACTAGGTCATAAACGTGAACTACAGCTTTCTTAAATGTTATGCCAATAATTTCAAATAAATATCATTCAGTCATGAATAAAGCTGCTAAAGACCCTTTGAGAAGTGTGTTATATAATATTATTGATGTAAATTTTTAATGCTTCACAGCTTCTCTTTTAATAAGCTGTTTTACATTGTTCCAAACTTTGTATTTTTTTGCACAAGCAAACTTCATTTTAACAAAGGTATAAACAAAACAGTGTTCAGTTTAATCTGATCATAGAGTTAATCTTCCTGCATGACCTACAGTTAATAACTCATTTGGGAATCACCCAAAATGTGCAAGCTAATGCTCCATAAGTAGCTCTGTCTCAACAGAATGGTGTTAATTACAAATGAAGCTGCAAAAAGAGACTTTGAGAGATGTATTACATAATATTATTGAGGTAAGCTTTGAATGCTTAAACTTTAAATTCACAGCTTCTCTTTCAATAAGTTGTTTTATTTTGTTCTAATTTATGTTTATTTTGTGCACAAACATCTTCATTTCAAGAAAGCTATAAAAATTATGTAAGTTGAACCTCACCATAGTATTGATTTTCAAACTTGACTTATAGTTAATTTTTACACCTGGGAATCACCTAAAATGTGCAAGTTAATGCTCTATAAGCAGCTCTGCCTTGACAGCATGGTGTTAATTATATATGTACTTCCCTGGGCTTTGTGTAACATAATGATTAGGACAATTAATTTGTCTCAGCTAGTGTCAATACCAGCAACATCAGAAGTGTATGTTGCCATAAGAGCAGATGCCAAATTCATAACTTTACAGCCATATGGAGTCAAAAATTACAGTAAGTATCTTAGTTATCAGTAATATTAAAAAGAGTTAATAATTTCCAAAAGGCCTTTTATATTCAAAATGTGGGTATATATGATCAGTGTTTTAATTGATAATTATGTAGTGGAGAAAATTTCCCTTTAACATATATTTTTTTTATTTTTATAAAATATATATCTTAAAATGTTCAGTTTTGAACCCTATTGTTATACAGTTATTTATTATATATATCAACAATTTTACCACTTTACTCTTCAATTCATTGTTAAAAGTGATGCATGTTGGGTCATATAGCTGGCAATTGTACAGTTCCATCTCCAGCACTCTGCAAAATAGAGTGCTGCACAGAAAATAAGAATAATTTTTTTCATAAATGCAATTTTGGAAAAAAAAAATTCTATTTATACAGGAATGATATTAATAATATTTTAATACATGTTCAGAGAGGGGTATGATCTTTCTATATTTGGGAATGAACACAAAAAAGCAAAAGTTGGAAAAAAAAATCAGAAAGGGGGAAGTTTCTTGATTTCCCCCTTCAATTAAAATTGCTTATGACAGAAAAAGAATTTGTTTAGAGGCATCCATCATACATAAATTACAATATCCCTGCACTGAAGCATAAACTGTTAAATGCTTATTGAATTTGAAATATTTCAAAAATTGTTTTAAAATTGCATAGTTCATGGACATTTTTTAGAATTATTAATGTATGTAATAAACAATGTGGAGATACACTAAGAACACTGATGCACTTTTGAGCTTGGTTTTCATAAAGAAAATTTGAAAATTAATTATAAATGCTTTGATATTACTTTTTAAGAAATTCCTGAACAATTCACTTTCAAGATTAACAGCAGCATTTAGCTAAAGCCAAATAGAATTATGGATATTATATTTAGTTCTTAAGAGCAACTAAGTTGTAGATTCAGTCCACATCTCAAGTGAATGTTTCTGAGATAATTCAAACAAGCCTTGTCCACCTCATTTTGCAATAATCTTTTAAATGCAAGTAATGGCAGTAATAATAATGCTAATGACATTCAAATATATCCACATTTTTAAAAAAAAAATTCAAGTTTATTCATGATAATAAAATTCAAAAGAGAGCTAATAAAAATAAAAAAAAATGCATCATTTTTTTATTTTATTTAGAAAATCCTGGTTTTCATTCTGCTGCTAATAGTGATGACAGCAGAAAGCAGTATCATAACTACTACATCTTCTACTATTATGTTGGCTGATACTAGCTCACAGACAGAAGTTTCTTCTACTACCAGCACTGATCTAAGCAAGGATCTGCAGACTGCAAGCCAAAATTGGAGAGGAGGATGGGGAGGATGGGGTAGACATGGATGGGTTGGTGCTTGGCACCGGCCAGGATGGGGTAGTTGGTGGCATCGACCAGGTTGGGGTGGTGGATGGGGAAGGCCACTCTGGGGTGATGGATGGTGGCATGGTCATTGGTAGCTTGAAGTTACTTGAAATGAGAGAATACATATTTTAATAATTCAGAACCTTGCATACTTGTAATCCTGTTACTCTAAGATTACATATTTCATGAAGTTATATTTTATACTAATAAAACGAGTTTTGATATTATTGCTTTAAGTGAACCATAGAAAAATATTTAAAAACTTCTAAAGCAATTCAGTGTCATTGCATATTATAATAGCTTTTCTGATATCTGTATTACAGAAAACTATATTGATTATATTTATGAACTGCAATGAGATTGATAATTCATAAAACTGACATTTTATTATTAGAAGTGGTTCTATTTATGACAAACTTTGACACCATTCCATGAATGCTGTTTTTTGTTGCAACTATTATAATTGTTTTTTTTTTAATTGGGCCATGAAAAGACAACTCAAACTGTAATACAGAAGCATTAGAAAAAAAAATCTAGTGAAATATATACAAGTATAAAATGTAAATAATAAGATTAGTACAAGGAAAAGTGTTTTTTATTAAATTTAAATTATATATCATTATTCTTTTAATTAAGAGTGACATAATATAAAATGTGATATGTTCTGCTTTTCCTTCCTCTCTATTCTGTTCTTCCTTCCTCTGTTATGAGTTAGAAATAAATTAAATATACCAAATATTAATATGACTCTAGTCTTTTAATGGCTAATAAAAGCATGCTTTGTCATATCTGTGTGTAGTGAAGCGGCAAAAAGCAAAAACAAATCACCCTCATACAGGCCTTTATCCTTATGTCATTTTACTGTTTCCATATGATCCATGTTTTAAGAACACATTTGCTTTTACATAAATTCGATAGGAGTAATGAAGTCTGCTGATTTTCTGATTTTCTGGACAATTTGTACTGAATGGGTTTATATTAAACATTTTTATTGCACTAGTACATATAATTTCATAAAAATTTAAATACACATCCAAACAATATATTAAATAAAATAAAGCATAAATTTATCTTGTATCAAAGTTCTAGGACTTCAATAAATATACAATGGAATTCTTTTGAAAAAAACAAAGAAATCTTAAACCAAACATGAAATGCAAACCTACAAGCGATATATTGCCAAAACTATCCCTTAGAAAAGAAGAAATTGTTTCTTGTTTGTATTTACCACCATATCTTATATTGAGGGACAGGTGTTGAGGATTTCTGTAATAAAATCACAGAAAAAGCCATTAGTACGCAAATGAAGTAAAACTGCATAATAACCAAAATAAATTTAAAAAATACACACAATAGCGTAAGCATAATTTATCTTATCAAATTTTGCTTTCGTCAAACAAAGATTTTTTCCTCTCTTTTATTGCCTAAAAGTTCTAGTGTGTTTATTTCCAAACAGTTCCACTGAGCCTAGACAGGAAGTAAGTTTAACTTTTCTTTTATGTTAATAATAATTAAATGATTGATCCATTTATTATAAGCATAGCAACATTCATGAACGTATTATTGTAAATGAAATATTGAAAAATCTGATGGTTTACTTTGGACTAGGTGTCATTGTTACTGCCTGGCTGCTGCTTAAGTGTTATTAAGGTTATTGGATAAATTAAATGTTTTAATGCATACAAAATATAATCGAATGTTCTCATTATCATTAACTTACAAAAATTAGGCCTATTGCCTGTTGCATATACTAATGGAGCATACTCTGATGATCCATATATAAACCATTTAAATTTAATTACAATTAGTAGAGATGAGTTGATACAAAATTTTGCAATGCTTGATACCCATACATTTTAGTCTCTATAGTCTCATTTTTTATAAAATAAAATAGAAGTTTCTAATTTTACTATTTGAAGAGTATTAATATAGGCACAAAAATAAATCTGAATTTTCTTAATCTCCAAGTTGGAATACTTAAAAAAAAACAATTTTACTAAGTGAGTAATGTGTTTCTTTAAGTTACTAGTGTTGTGAGATATTCCACCTTGCAGAAAGCTCTTTTCACAAATGAAGCAAATTTTGTGGTTATTACATACAGGATCCAATTGAAAATAGCTCCAAACCTTCATTCATATTATCTACAAAAGGTAGGCCAAGAAATGCAATGAAAAATAACAACTAGGCTTAATGTAAATCATCAATGAAATGCAAAATTATGGTAATTAGATAGTTTAACAGGTCACATAATATGCTTACCAAAAATCTCTTTTGTTAGTGGTCAGATTCAGAACTGAGATTATTTTGTAGTTGGAGTATGATTTATCCATATCCACAAAAATAAAATAAAACATGTTAAAAATTAATGCATTAGTACATTTAAAATATATACCTAAAACTGTAATTTAGAATGTTTTATTGCCTGGTATTTGATTTTTTTAAGAAATTTGTAGCTCAAGCATGCTGTTGCCAGACCATCTGTAGGTAAAATAAAGAAGGGAGCTGCTTTTATTATGGGGTAGGTTTAGGAATGAATAAAATTTCTTGTGAACAGTTTAAAATGGGCAACTTGTGACAATATTTATTAAAAATTGTTGCAACAAAAGCTACCAAAAAAGTATAAGCTCTAGAACAAGGTTGCTGTTTGATATTCAAACCTCTTGAACATGGAGTATCAAGGAATCAAGAGTATCAAAAACCTATCTCTTAATACTTGGCATGTACAGATGTCAGAAGTATAGGTGATCAGCCTATCACCTCAAGTGCTATGTTCTACAGTCACTAATCTTCAAGGGCATAAAATATAAATATATATATATAAGATTAACTTACACTGTTAAAGATGGTTTTATCTAAAGCTTTTTGTATGGTGCTATGGATATATGACATCCAAGTCTTCTCTGCTGCTGCTTTTGGAACTTTGTGCCATATACACAAAGTTTTTCCATTACAATAGACAAAAGCAGCATAGAAAGCTCCAAGGAGACATAATATGAATAATAAGATACTAATGGATAAAAACTTTCTTCGCAAAGAAAGAACACTTGTATTTTCAATAATTTCATCTCTTTCAATCTCAGAAAACTCTTCACATGGTTCAGTGGCTGAAAGCAAAATCATAAAACCATAAAATCATCAGTATATTTGAAGATAAAATATTATTTGCTTAAACATGCAGGAGCACTAAATAATTTATTATACAAATTCTACTTTCTATGTTAAATAAAAATCAATAAGAACTTCATATTGCATCTGTATATTTGAACACAATAATGAAGTTGACTCCTTGAATTACAAATTTCATTAGGGTATGCCTTCAGAAAAATTAAGGTGTTCTACTATAAAATTAAATTAATTAAACCTTGGCTGTGTTGGCTGAGCTTATGCTCGTGTTGTTACCCTCTAGCTTCGGACCTCCCCTGAGAACTCATGGTTGCTATATGGGTTGGTGCCACCTTATACACTGGCACAGTGTTTGCCCGAGAGTGACACTGTGTAAATCGTCCTGGGTTTTAAGCAGGAGATTACGCATTTATCTTCGACTTTGGTCATTACATTTTGCTGAGCTTAACTACCATGAGCGTAAGCTCAGCCAACACAGTCAACTAATTAAACCTTGTTTGAATATGATCTTTTTTAAATAAAAACTAATAATCAAATAGTGCTTCATATTTTAAATAGGTATGTAATTAGTAATATTGAATAGAGTTGGTTTTGTGCCATTTATACTTCACTTACTTGGTTTTTCTTTTAATTGGACATGTTTCAGGAACATTCACTCTCATTATCAGTAGAAAACCAAATGGAAGAAGCATACTCTGTAAGTGATCAGAGAAATTTATCAAATATATCTAATGATAGTGTCTCAAAGATCATGACACATTTTTTATTTTTAATGATGTAAATTTTTTCCCATGTTGTTAGTTCCAAAGGTGTGCAAGTGTGTTTCAATAATTTTGTTTTTTTAATCAATTTCATGGTTTTCTGACCAAAAGAGGGATACCACCTTTGATTTCTCTATCTATTTGTAACTGTTATTTCTGAAATGTTCTCTCATATGGGTTTCCAAATTTATTTTTAATTTTCCAATATATATTGGAAACCCATACCAAAGAACATTTCAAAAAGATCTGTTACAAACCAATAGAGAAATCAGCAGTAGCAGCCCACTTTTGGTCATAAAACCATGAAATTGATCAAAAAAATAAAATTTTTGAAATGCACTTGCAAACCTTTGGAACTAACAACATGGGCAAAATTTACATCATCAAAAATAAAAATGTTGTCATGAACTTCAAGACTCCATTGTTGAATATATCAATAAATTCTCTGACAGGCTACAGATTATGTTTCTACCAGTTAGTCTTCTGCTAATAATGGAAGCAAATGTTACCAAAGCTATCCAATTAAAAAAATTAAGAATTGGGGAAACTGGACTGGGCATTTGGTAACATTAATTTTCAAGACATGGTATAGGCATGTGTATGGCATGTTTATAATACCAATAAAACATTCAATAGATGTTCTGAAACTCCTTAATTTACAACATAAATTTATACAGTTTATCATGGAAGAGGAGAAAAATTGGTGACTCTGATTCCTAGTTTTAAAAATTATATGAAATACAAACAGACTGAAATTTGGAATTCATAGAAAATAGACACACACAGAAAATTACATGTAAAAATAACAATCATAACCACATCCAACAAAATGTGCGATGTTCTACAGCTTAGAAAACAGAATAATTAACATCTGACTCACAGAAACAGAGTACAAAACAGAATACCAACGGATAATTAATACAGCAATAATCAATATTTTCAACAAACACACAATAATAACAATTATCAATAAATTTAAAATACAAAAATCTATAAGAGAGATTTCCACACTGATGAACATCAACGAAACATACAAATTCAAAAGTTTCACATATCCAATTTACCACAGAAAACTTAATAGGATATTCAAAGAACAGCATAAAATTAAACCAAAAGAACAAATATAATATCAAAAAATTGACTAGGTTTCACAGTAAAAGACACCATACTAATAGAACAGAAATAAGGAATTTATCAAATTAAATGTGCAGGTTGTAATAAAAATACATTAGAAAAATGAAGAGAAATTTAGAAATTTGGAGAAAGGAGCACTTTAGGAATATTTATTTTAAACAGATAGCTAAATCAGCAGTGGAAGCTCACTTTTGGACCCAGAAATCATGAAATTAAACAAGAGGCAAAGCTGCTCATATAATGTCACAACACAATAGAGCTATCTATTTGATAAAACATTTTTATCCTGAAAAATATAAAAAAGCTATGAATTTTGATGTTCCACCCATGAACAAACTCAGCAAGTTCCTATTTTAACCATCAGAGACCGATACAGAAGCACCTTAAGATCCAACCATCACATTGAGCAGTTGGTCAATAGCTGATGATGAGAGCAATTGCTCCCAAAACATATCCGAATGTTGTATAAGTTAGTGGAGTTAATGTGAAAATATTTAATAGATTCTAATAGGATATTTTCCTACCAATTTAAGTTAGATCTTACTACTTTTCTTCTTTGAGTTGAGCATCATATATTTTTCTGATCAGTTTTCCTCTAACCATTCTTATTATAAAAACTACTATATACTCTTCTTGTTATTCTAACAGGTGCAAATTCAATTATATCTTCTTCTTTTTATTTTTCTTCTTCTTCCTCTTCTTCATCATCAACTCATAAGGATTGGGCAGTTCCAGGTTCTGATAGACCATATGAACCATTCCAAATTTTTAGTTACACTTAGTACCTACAGAGGGATAAAGTCAAGCCCATTGTCTCACTGTCATCTAGCAAATGCTAAGGGTTTCTTAAATGTGACATAACCCATAATTTTGCCCAGTAACCTCTTTTTTAAGGCATGGAGTTCTTGAATGTGCTGCAAATATACAACAATGGGGTTCATGGTCTAAGCACCTCCAAGAAAACTTAATAAGAGAGATTTTTATGTTTCAGTAAAACCTACTAATCTCACTTGGGTATAAACCAAAACCTTGAGTTCAGAGGAGAGCATGTTACCTCTAGACCAACAAGGCCAACAAACTCTTTAATGTAATTTCATAACATTTTTATTTGTTTTTATGCTCCGAAATCCATTTTCCACAAGTGGTCTGTCTATATATCACTTTCCTGAGAATTCTTCTTTCCTAAGTATTCAGTCAATAATTTTAATTGACCAAGCTTTAGCTCCATAAATTAACAATATTTTAATTATTATTTTTTATTTATGGCTCTATATTTAAAAATGTTTTAAAATTATGATATTTATTACCTATGCCTATTCTTGATTTTATTTCTTCACCTAGGTATATTACTCTTTATTATTATGCTGTTATTGCTTAATGCCTTGCATCTAGCATTAAAGCCATTACTATTCTTGCTTTCTAATTATTTTGTATTAGTATTCAATTAACATAATGCACCAGAGGTCTTCAGGTAATCTTCATTCATCTCTTCTTTAGTATTGCATAGGGGGCATAATGGTGAAGATAGATTTCTTTGTTGTTATAGATTCTAAATATTTAAAACTTATAACCACCAATCAGTAAATATGAATGAATTCTAATGCTAATTCATTTACTAGCCAGGTATGGCAACTTAGATCAAACTTAGACCACCTTGGTGGAAGATGAGCAGTCTCATCCCTTGGTCATGGCACTGTCAGCTAGTAAATGTACCCACATCTTTTACTGTCCTTGTTATTTTCATATATTCGGTTTTACTTCCATTAGATTTTATAAAATTTTTGATGGGGCTTCTTTAGCTGTGCTATTATTTACAATTGTCCAAGCTCTAACACATCATTTGCATTTGATATGTACCCTCATGCTATTAAATGTAATCCATTTGGATTTTTCTCTTAATTTCTTAAATATTTTTCTAAATACTATTAAATAAGAGTGATAACAGTGCATCCACCTCTAATTTCAAATCCCTCTGGCTGATATTCCTAGGCCTTAACTTAATCAAAAGAACTATGTAGTGTCATCTAGATAAATACACAAATTTTACTGAGGTAAATATAAAATTCTTTTAGATGTTCATATTAATATTCTACATGGGTATTCAATATAATCACCCTAACAAAAAACTAATTTTTTTAGAATGGCAGTTGAAGTGACAGACAAGCCATTCCAAGCTTCTGAAAGTATTGATTTTTTCTAGGTGAATCTTAAAATTTGGTAATTTTTTTTAATTATGTTTAATGTCCATTTTAGCTACTGAGGCCATCACAGGAGTTGGACACTGATAATAGGTGAGATGAAATGATAAATTGGAAAAGGAATTTTTTTATTTAAGAAAGGAAGCATTCCAGTATACTTCCCATATTTTTGCCATTTATGGGGACTGAGGAAAACCTCAGTCAGGGAAGAGTCTTAGTGGAAATCAAACTCATGAATGGGTGCATGGTTACTTGTGACAGGTAAATTTGGTAACCTTACATGTAATTTTTCTCAAGGATCAATTATGTCATTGCTGGTTAACTTTATCCTTAATTGCATTGTTTTTAATGTAAATTAAGATAAGATAATATAAAACAAAAGAGAGAAACATTAAATAAATTATAGTATGATTATTTCAGCATAATTTAAGACTTCCATTCCCTGCTTCTGCCCCGATCTTTCCCTTGTTATATTTTTATATCTGTAAACTTATATTTTTATGTATTTAAAAAGAATTAACTGATATTTCCTTTTATTTCTAAATTTTGGCTTTGATATGTGCATACCACTTGAGCTATAAATAAATGCATATAAACCTATTTTAAATAGTATAAATATAAATTATTCATAATGTTTATTATTGATGCATTGGTTACATATATGATAGATTTGAATGATGTTAGATTAGTTACTGACTTAAGAAAATATGTAACTTGACAATCTATGGCATATAACTGTGCAATAAACTCGTTACCAAATTCTCATGAGCAAATCTGAGCTTTACACCAGAATAGTACACAAGAGGGTAAGTCACAAATGCAACTCTGGGACTCAAAATCCTTTATGATTTATGTGGAGTAGTCAGATGAGCTGCTCTAAAATTATATGCCCTGTAACCATGGGAATGTGTAAGTACCTAATTCACAACTTACGTTTATTATATCAATTTTTCAAATATACTTTCTCTCAGTAAAGCAAAAATATTCTCATACTTGCTTTGTTATACTATCAACAAATAGAACATCCATAAAAGAGTTAAAAATAAAATTAAAGTACTTATCAAACTATGACAATACTACTTTACCTTTCAAGTCTAGTTGTGCTTTCTTTTCCATTTTTAATTTCAGTGATCTTCGCAGATATCGCTGATAATATTTAGAATTTTGATGTGTAAGAGTCATTAAAAATTTTGTTTACCAGTTTAAGGCAAAATAATTTACATGTTATGCCAAAAGATTAAATTGCTATGGAAACACAGAATTTCATTTGTTTCTTAATGTAGAGCCTCAGTAAATAAATATCAGAAAAAAATTAAAACAATAGCCTTTAATCTTCTGTTAATAGAAGAAATAAGTTATGCAGAGTTAGGGGATTTAAAACTATACATAAAATGTAGAAAAATAGGTGTTCAAAACTGCCAATATTGAAAAGCATTAAAATTTCAATGTGAAATTGGATAGCAAATTTAAAGCTATTGGATGAGCTATTGAAAAGATCCAAAATAAATAATTATTATTTAGAAAAACTAATTTTTTTTAAAGTTATACTGCAAGTCTTCCATGTGTAAAGAAATTCTAACTGTTTTTTTTAGATTTGGTCTTTATTCTTCAATTGCCTTTCATGGCACAATGCCTACTGCTTTGAACCAAAAATTGTTTAAACCTTTTCCAAAGTGCTGTTTTTTTGTTTTTTCCTTCTCTTATCACCAAATTTTCCTCCCTTGAATGCTTTATGTCCTATT
This sequence comes from Metallyticus violacea, assembly GCA_030762175.1. Classification (NCBI taxonomy): domain Eukaryota; kingdom Metazoa; phylum Arthropoda; class Insecta; order Mantodea; family Metallyticidae; genus Metallyticus; species Metallyticus violacea. Next base: position 59,314,184 of record CM060830.1, on the reverse strand, counting down.
GGTTTACCAAACAAAGTTACATTTGCCTTTCTAGATCTTCAACTCTACTTACTTTGGAAGTAGCTGCCATAAAATTTTTTTCTGTTTTGTTTATATTATATTATTTTTAATTTTATCCTTTAATCACAAATCATAACTTATCTTTACTGTTTAAGGAATCTATAGAAAAACATAGCAGAAGGAAGAAACAAAAGACAAAAATTGTGCTACGATAATAAAAAAAATCCAATATACCATCTCAGCCTGCCTTCCTTCCTCTTCTTTTAAAGAAATTTCTGCACTTTTAAATTTAGGAAACTTTTCACAAAACTCATCTAAAAATTTACAATTTTGAGTTATATACAAAAACAACAGTTTTTGGTAGCCAGGAATCCATTGCTGTAATCAGATTTTTGCTAAACTCATTATCCACAGCTTAAATTTAATTAATGTTAAAGCAGAGAGTTTTATCTATATAGTGCAAATTTTTGCAAAACTCTTTATCTACAGAAACATTACAAAATCTCATCATCTCTTATTGATTGTTTTCAGATTATGTAACTGTGCATTGCTGGTGACAGTAAGTGATTATTGATCTTATGTTTTCTGTAGATATTACAATATTTAGAAGTCCGTTAGTAAGTCTAATGTAAGTGAAACCATAAAGATGTTCTAAATATTTCAACTCAGAAGAGATTATTAATGCATGTTTCACTGTGTTCGATTCCAAATTGAATTAATATTGAAAGTCAATTAGTGTTTAAAATAGCATCTGCTATGGAAGAATATCAGTCTCCATTAATTTAGTAGAAAAAGGAATGAAAAAGAAGAGTGATGACAGAAGGAAGGAGAAAGCAAATCCAGGTATGATAATAATACAGATGTATTTTGCAGTCATGAGATAAATTGGAAAAACTAAGCAAAAGAGTAGCAATGTACCGTTGCTCAACTAAAGATGTGCATTTTTTAAAGAAAAGTTCTGCAGGACTAAAACAAAGTTTGATAAAGATAATTTAATTTTAAAATGTGTTAGCGTCTTGTATCCTGATAGAAGAAACCAATGATGAAACAAAGGAAAGAAATGTAGCATTATCTATTTCCTATCATATTCAGAATGTGACTGAAGAGGAAAAGAAAAAGTGCAAAATTTGACCAAATGTTATCTATTAAGAAATGAAATGCCATCTGAAAAACTTTGAGGAAGGAGACAACAAGAAAAAAATTAGGAACAGAGAGCGTCAAGAGAAAGATTTAGAAATACAAGAGCAGAGAAGCTCTTTACTCTAAGCATAACTTACAAGTTCTTATTTACCATCTCAGCTCAACATAAAAAGTATGTGGCAATGATACTGCAACATAATGGCCTCACTGGGTATTCACTGTCAAAGTATAAATCTGTATTTTACAAACATTTCAACTTATGGTTTGGTAATCCTAGAACAGATACTTGTTCCTACAGAAAATTGAGAATTCTTCTGATTAAAAACAAAATTCATGCAGAATATAGACTCCATAAACTACGAGGCAACCAATTCTTCAAAATTATAAGTCTTGCAATAAAGATGATGAACAATATGCTTTGACTGTCATCAGGACCAAAAATTAAGATTTGCAAAATTAGACTGCACATTAGTTAACATTGAAAAAAACTGTCAAATACTTCAGTCTTATCATTATGTCTTTCAGGTACTATGAAATAATAAATAATCATGGAAAATGGTATATTCTTGCAAAGTTCTTGATCTCAAAAGCAAAGCTCAAGTTCTTTTGAAAAGAAAGATGCCCTTTAAAATGCCTGAAGCCTGTATTATGCATTACATGAAGAAAAGTAAAGTTTCAGTTCAGACATAAAATGCAATCCAAGAATAGAAGTTGAACATCTGCAGAAAAACTTCAAAACCATTAAACTAATGGACAAAGAACAAATAATTTGCATCAACCATGTAAGCCAGAAAAATAACTTTGGTGTAAAATGTTCATAGCATAATTGATTCATCTTCAGAAAAAGTAAAACAGTTCTTTGGTGATGTTCTTCAAGACTGCAAAAGTACTTATGATAACAACAATGAAGAAGAAGAATGAAGATGAAGATGAAGATGAAGATGAAGAAGAGAGTCTGGTGTGAATACTTTAACAGAACCTGTATATTAAATATTAAACAGGGAAAGATGAAGAATATGTGTTTAATAAGTATGTAATAATTATCTTTTTGCTTATAATGCCATGTAGATAAGTTTTGAAAAAATCAGAGATTATTAATGTTAATTTTTCATTGTTAATTCCATAAAATCTAATTAGTTCATTTTATGTCCACTGTAAAGCAGCAATATGTGCTATTGTGCTGATTTTCAAAATGGTCTGATGGACATTTTTGTAGTAAAAAATGTTCATACAGAAAATTTCTGTTGTTATAGATAGCAAATTTTATGAAAATGATCCTCAATTTCAGTTTGCTGTTTTACCTGAGTATGTCCAATGTGGCTGTATGTCTATAATTTTACAACAGATGCGTGCAATATTTATTTTAATTGTTGCTACATTGAAACAGTAAATTAAATTTTAGAGGGAGTTATGAAGTTCCTCTTTATTGCTATCTCATTCTGAGATACATAAAGGGTGGTGGTGATGGATTTACCTTTGACACATTGTCAAAGAAACAGATGAAGCTATAAAGCTGGATTTCCAAATAATTTCCTTTCGGAAGGGAAGTAAAGCCTTGGGTCCCATGTCGTACATTTACGGCACGAAAAAGAACCTCAAGCCTGAAAGAAGACGCCTCTGAGCAAAATTTGTCGGCTGTTTCACGTCCTGAATTGAATGGGACACTAATGACCTGAGATGTTAAAGAGCGTCCATAAATAAATTAAATCTATTTCTTCATTTGTATGAAACATAAAGGAAGTTATTCCAACTGACCAGGACAAGTTTGGAACACAAGTTCTGTACAAAAAGTTGCCGATGTGATTCCACCTTTATAGAATCTTGGAACTTCTAACTTTGTAGCAAAACTGTAGACTATACAAATGCAAAGTCACAGCACTGTGTTGCTAAGCATCAAATTACAAATGCCTAATTTTTACGAAAATCTTAAGAGATTAGGGGTCTTTATTTAGAATGTCCTGTTTCTTTGAAGTAGGATTTCTCGGTGTGTTGATTATTAAATGGTGAAAATGACTAGTAAATGTATTTACTGAATTATTATTGGTCAGGTAGGAGTTTTGGTATCGGAGGGGAGGAAGCGGAATTGTCTTAGGGGGTTCTCTCAGGGTGTGTATAGGGAATGCAGGAGATGGATTGTTGAGTGCGGGGAGTTGACCACCTCCTAACCTCTTCTGCTGATCCCGTCTTCCTCTTTACTGCTCCAATCTACACACTTCTTCCTCGCTTTTATTAATTACGAAGGGAAAATTCCTTCTCTGCCATGGCTAAGGCGAGAAGTCTAGTGCATTTTGGGAGACGCCTTGGCGCTCATTGGGTAAAAGAATTGGAGGGATGTTTCCAAAGGAAAAGCACTCAATTAACAATTAATCACTGATATCTGGCTCTTTATTTAACCTCTTTAATGGGGAGAAAGACTATGGAAACCACTGCGACACCAGTCTGCTTCAAATGATATCTCACTTAACAAAGAACAAAGTCAGTGAAAAACTTAGTGGAGCACGATCAGTGTAAAAAACTGGTGGAGAATTGCAACTGCCCCTGACACCCGGCGTTTCGATAATTTTATTTGACTCACGTCCTTGAGGAAGAAACTGGAGTCGAGTGCGACAAAGGCTAACCGTTCCGGAGAGAAATCTGTTTTCCCTCTGCGTAGTCTTTAGAAAAATCCTCCAGAGTTTTACGGTCCTCGGTCAGGTGTAGGTCATAAACCATTACGTCACTATACAGTTTCGCACCCTCCTCGATAATTTTGTGCAAAGCAAATTTTCGCTTTATCTAACAAGGAAACTATGAATATGCTGCAAATGGCTGGGTCAAATATACTGTGCTTATGAGAATTATATATTGGTTCGTTTATATATGTATATAATTTTCTTGATTTAAGGGGTAAGGTAAATCCCTATTTCACCTTTTAATGAAATATATTATTAGTTTAAAATGTCATCATTCCTTTCAGCTGGAATGGATATGAAGGTGGCGGGAGCTTGGAGGGGGTTGTAGTGTGATAAATTATGGTGATTTTGATTTGTATGTTTTGATTCGTAAGGATTTATTAGGAAGGATTAATTAGTCGACTAATTAGGAATGCGGGCCGCTGATAGGTGAGCCAGCCGTCTTGAAGTTTCCTCCTTGTTGCTCCACTTGTAGACTCGGTTCGTCAATAAATTTGCTTCGGCTGCTGTGATCTAAAAATTACCACTCCGGGCTTCATTCGGACGTAATTATCTCGGGGGAATTAAAAGCTTTTCTCGATCTTTCTGATTCTCAAGGGAGTGGAAGAAGTATCAGCTGACTAGGATAACTGAGAACACTTGGATTGAAATGCACGGTTATTTCATTGTTGTATTCTGTGATTATGAATGCCTCGACGTCAGCCTAGGAAATAAAGGAATGCCTTGAAGTTTACGTAGTCTTATTCTAGCTAACGACTGATCTTCTGAAGTTAATCTTGTTCCTATATGTCACTTATTTATCACGTCTACCAAAATTCTGAATTAAACTGATTTTCGTCAGTTTTACTAGAATTTTCACTGTTTTTTACAGATGAAATTTAAGTTCCAAAATGTACCATTCACTCGTAAACATTGATATCGTTCGATACCACGGTTAACGTGAGACTATCAACTACACGAACAATTCGTCTTCTGAATTTTAGGCTTTTCTTACAGCTTCGCGTTTCGGCGATACTAAATAGAAAATATAACAGTAACTGTATATAAGCTGCCTATAAATTGACGCGATCTTCACGTCTCAACTACGATAGATAAAACTAAAACTGTGTAGAAGCCTATATTAAACTGTCCTGGCCTATCTGTAACGAAGCCAGTAGAAAGCTATCGTGGCCTGTCTGTAGCGAAGATATTAGAAAACTGTAAAGAAGAGCCCCAAAAATAGACACTTTATACTTATTTCAAAATCCAACAGTTAGGACGCCGTGTTATTATTATTATTATTATTATTATTATTATTATTATTATTATTATTATTATTATTATTATTATTATTATTATTATTATTATTATTATTATTATTCAACTGAAAGAAGCCTCTAGAAGCTGTCTTTAAACCTAGCCTTCTTATTGGCTGCAAATCTAGCAAATCGAAACTTATAGAACATTAGACGAGTCGAGACCGCAGGATGGCCACTAAAACCTTTTCTAACTTCTCTCCTAATTCACCCTAGAAATATTCCCAAGTCACCTACGTATTTATACGTGGGCTTATCTTTTTAAAAGGTCTATTTAAAATTTATAGTGCAGGCGAACTACCTCAAAAAGGGGTCAATTTATAACAAAATTCCTAACAGGGTAAACTCAGCGGGATTGAGTAGAAGAAGTGGTTACTAATGCTGGGTAAAAAGTTCAGGAGCTGAAATTTTGCAGTCGCTGAGGGGTGGGGGTTGAAAGGGGTGAAAATAGGTTTTTCGCGATTTGCGGTGTAAATACTAGTTTTATCGAAATAAGTTAAATGAGAAAGTTGTAGATAATTAAAAATCTGCAACTTTTGTGCGAAACATTTTTTTCAGATAACCTCAAAATTTTGGAATAAAACGGGAAAAACTAAATTTTCGGTTTTTAGTTTTTTACTCCGCCAAAAATAAATCTAATATTTATGAAATATGGTAAAATTGAAGCTATTTCTATTCCAAATAACTAACAATTTTTGTTTTGTATTAACTTTATTCATTTCTGAGAAATTAACGATTTTCGAAAAAAAAAACAACTTTTTCTTCGAGTCACTCAAAAAGGTATTTTTTTGTGCCCTAGACATCTTTTATAACTCTTTTTTGTAATTACTTCAATTTTCATATAATAAAATAAAAAATTAGTGCTACAAGCAAAATTATCGTTAAATTTGAATAAAATAATAATAATAATAATAATAATAATAATAAAATCTCATTTTTTCGTGTTTTTTTTTCTCATTTGACTTAAAAATGTCATATTATTTATAGAAACCACTTTGATAAATTGGTATAAATTACCATTAACAATTTTATTTATGAGTTTTTAAGTTTATTAAATTATTTTCATTCAATTTAATGCAATAAAATTATCAATTAATAAAAAAACGCAACGTAACGGTAATCCAGTGGACTTTGTTTATTGAACATTTAGCACATTAACGAAAATACAAAGTTTTTAATTATACTTAACTATTTTTATTTTTAATTCCTCATATTCTTCTTCCTCTTTTTCCTCTTATTTTTTTCTTCTTCATCTTCGTTTTTTTCTTGTTCTGTATATTCAGTTCTGGGATGAATATCTTCAGGTTCTTCCGATGGATCCAAATCATCAATTTCTATAGCTTGTTGCTCAGCATTAGAGCAATCATTTACACGATAACATTTGGAACATAAATTAGAGCATTAATCCGTGTTTCCAGCAACTGCACCTTAACTTATTACAACCTTTTTGACATTTGCAAGAAATTTGTTCAGCAGATTATCAAGGATCAACTTGTCTTCGGTGTAATTCGCCATTAAACTTCCTTCAGTCGATATCTTCCAACCCCAATCCGTAGGATTTCTCTTGTTTCTAAGTCACGTTTGAAGTTGAAGATATGCCCTGAATGAATGCTGCCTTGCAGCTCCTTCAGTTTGGGGTAGCTTTTCTAATTTAAAATTTGATTTTATTGAAGCTTTTTGATACATTTCAAATCGCAAATCGTGCAGCGTACAATTTTTTTAGAATAAATTTATGCTATTAATTCACTACCATTTTTCGCCACTACCTCTTTGTCAGCATCTTTATCATAAAAAATATCCACCAGCTAAGTGAAATTTTGTATACAAACCAATGATTTAATGGATACTCTTTCCTTTTCCAGTAAATCCAGATGTCGTGTCACATCCAGTAAAACAGTGTAAAAATGCAATATGTTTCTGAAATGAATTATTGTTGAAGCTATCCGAACCATAATAATGAATCTGCTACAGTGTTTGTTCCTGGTTTATAAAAATAAACTTCCAAAAAATATTGGCTTTCAATTGATTCAATAATACAAGAAGTTCGATATCTTGTCCAACAACCACAGCAGTTTTATTTGATTCCGCGATTTTTATTGTTGTATCAATAAAGTAGTCTTCATCTTCTTCAGCTTGTGCGCAAGTAAATCCGGCAGATTCCAATTGGGCAGATAACACATTTATCAACTTATCTTTGTTTTTTTCATTTGATAAAAATTATTGAGGCAAAAAATGTATCCGAATGTGATCCTCAAACTCGAACATTTGGTGCTACAGACGTTTTTCTTCGTGACCGTTCACTTGATTTCGTACTTGTCGAAGCTGCTGGTGGTGGTGTAGGATTCGAGGAATAATTTTTATCGGCATTAGGATAACCATAAAATATAATATGACTGTTTTCAACATAGCTATTTTGAACATAACTTAAATATTTCTTTTTTATATCTGCAATGCTGTCTTTTTTTTTTTTTTTTTTTTTTTTTTTTTTGCCAAATCACCTTATGTAATAAAAATCCTCCATCAACGATACGAACAAGATTGTCATGGTTAGGTAGAGCATTGAGACATGTGATCTGCGTAAAAATCAGATTTAACACTTTTTTTTAACAAATTATTGTTAAACAGAGAAAGAGAGTATGGAGCTAATTCGTATTGTAAATACTTTTTCATATCATTTTTTCCCTGTTATTTGCAATATTCTTTGGAACAACAGTAATGAATTTATCGCTACTTTCTCACCATTCACTTTAATGGATGATGCAACCGTTTTCAATGATAATACAACATTTTTTTCGCTGGAACTTGACAATTCCAAAATTATGGCCTACTAGTGATTCTGCGGATCTTTTACCGATTCCATAAGCTTCGCAGCAGTTAATTGAATCTCCGCCAATTACTTCAGAAAAAAATAGACATGATATTTAGAGTGAGAGGAAACGGGTTATATGTATAAAAAAATTGAGATACTTTTTTTTTAGATCTGCCCCGTCTCTCGTTATTTGCCATTCTCTGGCATCGATAGGCTGTTCAGATGTTGAATATGAAATATTACATAAGTCCTCCATCTCGTTGCAAACTTCAACGAGAATTATCATTGTTTATATAAAAGTAGCCAAAACACTCTCTGAAACTGAAAATGAGATTATTCATTTTTTTTTTTACAAATTAACGATATGTTTTGCTCCTGAACTTTTTACCCAGCATTAGTAACCACTTCTACCCAATCCCGCTGAGTTTACCCTGTTAGGAATTTTGTTGTCATAAAAGGTAATTCGCCTGGACTATTAAGCATCCCGCGCAAGAAGCAGCTTTCACCACGACGACTCTTTGTCTCCTTTAAAGACCAAACAACACATGCTTCTCATACAAAGGCAACCTTGGTTGGTCCTATTCCCCCTATTCTCCCTGTTGACAGACATAAAGATATCTGACATTTTTGGCTACTTCACAAATTTCTTCATATTTTAACATAGCATGTATAATACATATAACATATTGATACAGTATTTGGTACCCCATCAATCGCGAAAATTCGATTAGAATATGTCTTTTATTTCAGCTAGCTTTAAGTGAAGGGTTCTGTTTGTGGGAATGTCTAGAAAAGCAGGAATTTTGCTCGGACAGCAGAGAGACCGTTTTGGCAGACAATGGAGCTTTTGTTCATTAAGAGGACGGGTGGTCGCCCCAGTCAGGTATGCTGGGGAAGAACAACGCTATGATACCGCTAAGGCCGTTGATCTGTAACGTTCAGTAAAACTTGAAATTAGACGCTGGACGAATCAACGAGTGGTTAAACTCAAATAATCAAACGGGCCAATAATACCAGAGTGGCATGAAGTCACAGATAACCTATGAGGATGTCTAAATTCATAGTGGCGGGAAAATAGAGCGTCCCTGCATCACGTGGTGAAGCGTGCTATATTAGGTATTAAGGACGTGAAATCGCCCTTTTCGAGGTCTTTTGGTCTTTTTGGTTCGTCTACTCTGTTACTCTGGTCTGTTCTCGTCATCTTGGTTCTACAAGTATTCAGCGTTCAGATGTCATAGGAACGCCGACGTTCGAGCGTCACTTCAGCTCGACAAGTCTTCCGAGCGGTCAGCAATCACATTGCTAGTCAAATATTACAGCTCCACGTGTCTGCCCGACGTCTCGTTACTGCGGTCCCAACAAAAACGCCATGGGATGCACTCTTTGTTAAATAAACGACGTCAACCTGCAGATAATGTGTTTCTTTGGTCGATATAATACCTTAATTCCCTTCACTCAACCCGGCACTACCAGGTCCCGAAAACCAGCTACATCCCTGAGATCGACCTGAAGAGCTATTGAGTGGTGAGCTGGGTCATGAACAACAAACTCCTATCACCATTCTCCGCCACCTATAACCCCTTCAAACCTTAACCCTCCAATGCGGGGCAATAATCAAAATTAACCCCCCTCATCCTCCCACCAATAACTACTACAATATGAAATACACTGTTATATCTTCATATTGTATACCCATTGAAGTTCATTACTAGCAAGAGTTCTGGAATGTATTATATACATTAACATAATGATTATCAAAATTAATTAATCATTATTATTACTATGAGGGTCAAAGCTGGATATATTGCTTCACAGCCTATATGAAAGTTTTTCACTTATATTAAGAAAAAGTATCCTTTATCCCTTAGATGGAGAACTTGTTGAAACTTGTTTGGAACAAGCATCTAAAACAGATAAAATTTATTCAGATTTTTCTATCCAATAGTTTAAAAATGCTTATGTATAAAAAATATCATTAGGAGCATTTCGTGTATTATTGTGTATAAGCATATACCCATGTTCTTTCTATTTTTTGATAATTTTTCTAATTTGTTGATGGCACGTATATGCAACCATTTTAACTTGTATGCTTAAGAGATAGTTTGCAAAGAATTGGGTCACTTGGGCAACTTACAGAAGCTAGACACAGGTTCTAAATATGAGATGGATAAAGCGAGTTTTTTTAGTACTTCAAATGAAAATAAGACACAAAATAATAAATTGTTTTTCATAATCTTACCTGCTTTTTGTCTGCATATTTACTTTCTCTGTGATATACTCCTCATTATTATATTCAGAATGATTATGAAGGTAATGTGGTGTATATGTGCACAAGGGAATTTAAATCCAGGTTAAAAATAAGTATGATTATTAATAAATACCTAAATATACCAACTTTGATGCCAGCAAGTACATTTAGCACATTATTTTTATAGTTCATGTGACATTAATTTAAGTAATATTTTTTGTGTGTTTGTGAAACTTAAAGAGAGTTTTAATGTGACGACATGATTTTTAGTGTTTTACTTTAAATCAAAATAAAATTAATATTTTTTCGTTGCTTCTGACAGCTTTCAGTAGTTTATTATTTTCAAAGACTGAAATATGTGACTGAGACTGTAACAGAGTTCACTGATATTAGCTATTCAACTTTAATTAAATTTGATAAACACAGCTTTCTGCAGTTCAAGTTTATTTTGAGAAAATTCTTTCCATAATTATATTACGCTCAAACAAAATCACTCCATCTCCTGTATTTTTAAAGGGACATGCATTTTTCAGCAACATTAATTATACAATTGTTGATTGTGGGAATGATTATGCTTCATGGAGTGAAACACTTTAATCAGATTTGTAAAAGCAATCAACAATGTAATGAACATTCTGATTTGGGATTAGTAACTGCAATAATTCATATAATGATTCATTTAATCTTACAATCTTACCATGTTTTATTAAGTACCCTAATTGCTTTAAAATACACATGCTGAGACATAAACATCAAAATAGCAAACATTATAGTTTCAATGAGCATTTGTACTCATCTTTTCATCTTCAGAACAGTTCTTTTTTAAGACAGATCTGCTATTAGATAACATAGGTAAGCAAAATATTTTTCTTTTGTACACAATCCTCCCCTTCTACCTCAAACATGCTGTAATAAATCATTTTTATTACCATGAGCTATTGAAAAATTTTTGATGCTGCATTTGCAATCTGCTTAATATTTACTGACACAAAGACAATTATCTTCCAACAATAATGATTTGCAAAATACATTCTTTATATCTTCTTTGAATCACAAGATTTCCTTTATACTTAGCACTCATATTGAAATATGTGGAACACCCCGACAACAGTAACCATACACTCATCCATATACAAGGAAAAAGACAAAAGTGAAATACATCCATAAGCATAGTTTCTCCAATGGCAAAAATCCTTGAATCTGTTGTAAAAGAAAAACTTCTTAAACTGTTAATGAAAAACAACTTTTTCGATCTACCTAAACATAGTACAGCTCTGATGTAGTGAACTTAAATAAAAAAATCTCTAGACAGTAAATAAGTGGCAGGTAGCTTTTTTATTGACTTAACCAAAGTTTTTGATACTACTCATAAATCATGGGTTACTTCTAGGTAAATTATTATTTTTGGGAATAAAAGGAATTGTAGTGATTCTAAAGTTATCTTTAAAGAAAATAACATGCTAATGTAAACAGTGATTTCGATTCTATCTTGCAAGTAAAACATGATGTTCCTCAGTCTTTGGATCAATTTTGTTTCTAATATTTATCAAACAATTTAATCTATTGAATAAAATATTTTTATTCCCAGATGATATATTTTTGTTCCATAAAAGTAAGTGTGCATTCAAGTAATGAAAGATATATAAATTAACCTAACTCTAAAGAATTTATTTTTACATAATAATTTAATCCTCATAAAGAAAACTATGTACATGTTGTTTCATAGTTGATGTTTCAATAAAAATCATGAGTTATGAAATTGAAAGAGTGAATAGCTATATTAATGGCTTTACATTAGATTCTTGCCTAACATGTTCATATCAGACAGAACTAATTGTAAAAAATATAAACACTGTGCACTGTATAGATTCAATCTATTTGTGTAAAAGCCATCTAAAAAGTTGGTATTTTGCATTGATGCATTCTAAAATACAATATACAAATACAATGTTGTGTAACAGCACTAAAGAACAATTACCTCCTTAGAAATCCTGCAAAAACGAGCTATCAAAATAATATTTTGGTTTAATGTTTATGTATACTTATGAATACAAACATCTTGCCAGTCTCTATGTTTTCCTTACAAAATGAATCAGAACTGTTTGAAGATGGTCTATGTACCAACACCACTATTAGATACAAGAATAATGCTCACTCCTACAAAACAAGGTCAGTTGATCAAATTTCATAAAATTGACAAACTTTACATGATATGCATTAAATAGCAGCACCAAAACCTATAACAACCTTCCTTTAGTTCTTATGAGGTCTTGGTATTTGTACCAGTTAAAAAAGAAATTGCTTAAATATCTTATTGAAATTTGCTATAATCTATATTAACTTATTCAATTCTAGAATATAAATGTTTTAATACCAGATTGATTGATTTTATATCCCACACTAACTACTTTTAAGATTAACTTTATATTTATACTGATTAAGTACCCAAGGAAATATAGATTGTTTTTCAATTACTGCAAATGCAGAAAATTTGGCATCCCAGGAAAAAATGTCCAGACATTTTACTTAAATATGAGACAGTTTTGTCAAATCCAGAATACCTGATAACTCTGGTACTGACATGTTCAAATACTGCAATGAAATTTTTATTGAAGAATTACTTTTCATGTTCATATGGAGTTTGGGGAATTCAAACAAAAAGGTTCTACACATTTCATAACACTACCAATTTTATTTGGTGACTAGAACAAAAGAAAAAACATTTACAGATGCAAATCTGAAAAACTTGGAAGATGCAATTTTGCACAAAGCACTATTGCAACATATGAAAAGATATTACAAAAGTTTCTTACATATAACTTAAGAAAATCAGTTTAAATTTCAAAGTATTATAGGCATTTTTTAAATTTAGCTAGAACTATAAATACTTATAACAAATGTATCTTTCTGCTTTTGTGGGTGAACTGGGTTTTAATTTGCATTCACATTGCAAGTTCAGAACATGGGATGCATTTTTCATTGATTCAGCTAACATACTCATGACTGTGAATGGTCCATTATATCTAAAATGCAAAGAATAATATTTATTGAATCAAACTATTATTTTATGGTATTAATTAAAAATTCCAAGTCCAAATACTTTGATGATGCTAATATGCATTTTCATAATAAAAGTGGAAATATTAGTTGTAAAATTGTGCATACATATTTTTATTTAATATAAGTAATAATTAATAGTGTTTAAAATTTATAGTTATCTCCAAAACTCTTTTATCAATTAACAAAAAATAATCAAAAATGCAGAAAATGTACAGTATAATAATGCATACTTGAGAACCATTGAAGTTCTAAAATCTAATTATTAAAAATCTGTAAAGTTGAATTAAAAATTTAAAAATATTATTATCCATCAGAGAATAAAGCTCCTTGCTGAAAAGCGTGTTTTATAGCAAATTATTGTTAATGTTTTTTCTTTCCATACTCACTAAAGTAAGTATGCTTTAAGGGAAATAAGCAGATTTTACCTTAATAGTTTTGTTACTATTGATGACAGAAAATAAGTTAATTTACCTCTCAACGGGGGAGGGGGGATTTTTAGCAACAAACAACTGAAAAATTAAAGTTGGCACATTCCCAGAATAAATTATTTATATCTCTTTTTTAATCTCTTGGGTAATAACAATTAACATGCAGCACTTGCTGCTTCTTCTACTTAACATGTAATCATTTTTTTAATATTGCATGCAACTTTAAAAATATAAGCCATAGTTTTTTTATGAGTAAACAATTTCAGATGTTTTGTTCAATAATGCATAGTAACAAACAATAGAATACTAAAACTCTGCAAATTTTGCAACATAATATTCTATTTTATTTAGTAAAAACTAAAATCATGCAGAAATTATTCTAAAAACATATATTGTATCTTTTAATTGTTATGCTATAAGCGGTTAAGTTACAACTGCCAGCTTAATAAAATTATTTCCATTGTAGTATAACATCATCATAATTTGTTCTAAGACTGTTGAAGATTAAACTACTTTGGAAAGGATCGCTTTTATTTTTTCTGAAAGCTGAATCAATATTATTGCATGTCCCTGTATAAGCTAAAGACAATTATAAAATGTAAAAATCCATATACTAAAATTTTCAAGAAAGATAATTAGTCCTTGACTTAGGAATGCCAGAGTGATTAATAATGTATTAGCATTTTATTTTACAATTGCCAATTGAAGCACTGCAAACTGTTTACATTCACTCCAATTGTGGTCCTTTTCCACTACCCTGACTCATAGGATAACATAATACTAGTCACGTAGGGATGCCAGCAGAAGGTACAAACACAGAAACAACTTCACTTGTCACTAGCTTGATATCAACTCAACTCTTTTATGGTTTGGTAGTGCTTGTTTTAAACAATGATAATTTCTTCCTAGGTGAGTGGCAAACATAAATTACACAGGTAATACTTTTCAATAATTTGGAATAAAGTAATAACTATAGGGAATTAATTATATCTATTCATGCTATTGGAAGTGTAGATATTGGAAGAAGAGGCTTTAGATAAATACTGTGAATTGATTAACTTGACACAAGGCCAAGGCTAGAAATAATGTTCAAATCATTATGGTACAGCTGATCTGGCATTCCCATGTCAAAGAGCAATTGTTCAAAACAAATATGTGGTATGTACAAGTTTTAAAATATTATTTTATTTCAATAAAATTAAATAATAAAACAAAATGAGAAGCAGCAATATAGAACAAGTAGTAATGCAGCAGACTAAAATACTGCACTTCTAACACAATAAAATTAGATAATAGCTGCTTAGAGGACTTGTGCATAATCAAGATAATACTTGCTTACAAAAACATCAAAATATAGTTCTACATATCCCTAGTAATTGAAGAAGCAAAACTGTTTTAAAAATGTTCATGGAAGCCTCAGAAACAAATACATAAATGCAGCAAATAAAATACAGTAACATTAACAACATATTTTCCTATCTAAGTACTAAAATTATTTTATAGCTTATCTAATTTAGAATGATAAAATTTGACACAATCCATCTCACTTATATGAGTATGTACCACTCCACAGGCTTCTCTCATGAATTTAAGAATTTTTCCTCAGTAGCTTAAACATGTAAAGCAACTGAAAATATAAGAACATAGTACTTAAAAAAAAAAAGGGAAAGAAAAGAAAGACAGAAAGTAGCAAATAGCAAGAGCAAATATGAATATGATTTGATTTGGTATCCCACATCATACAAATCACAGTTTAAATATTTATAACTCATAATTATAAAGAGAACAGAATGATATTAAGTCTTTATGTTCATTTTAAAAGCATGCAGAATGAACCAAATTAGTTCTGTTAGCATGATCCCTTAGATTTGAAAGTTGTGTTAAGCCCAAACTGATATATTTCGATTTTGAGCTCAGTAATACCATCAATAAAGTTTTTCAGGCCATATCTCTCAAATAAAAGTTTTAGCATCATCAATTCACTGACTTTGAATCTTAGATTCAAGATCCAATGATTGACTTTAAGCTTGTAGCAGCATATCCCATTGTAAGCAAATATTTTTAAAAAACAATTATTTTATCTTTAAGTGGATATAAAAATTAATTTTCAATTATCTTTCATATGATAAAAGAAATATTGTGTTTTTAGATAGGGAAATCCAGGGGCAGAATGGAAACTCCCAAGATTTTCTACATAAAGTGACCCAAGATAGTAGGGGTCTTCGGAACTAATTAACTATCACTTTCAAGGTGCAACCAATTGTGTATATATGGTTCTCTTGTGGAATTTGTGCATTCTTTTGTAAATGTCCGACTTCCAGAAGGCCAAGGTAAGATAAAACTATTTTATTTGTACCACTTTCTCCTTTGTATTAATTTTAAAGGCACAGTTTTTACTGTAGTTGATACATTTATGTTTGCAAATTTTCCCAGCTTTTTCTATCTTCAGATCATTTACCTTAATTTTGCTTAATGGAGTAGTAGGGGTGGAATGGAGTAGAATTAAGTAGAGTTTTATTCTTTTGTTTAATTGCATTTTCCCATTAGTAATTTTTTATTTCTCTACTCAATATTACCATACAGTATTTGTGTAATGGAATTTGTTTTGTAGACATAAGAAATTATCATATAATTATACATAAATCATAATATTATTTCATATTAATAGTTTGTGAATTTTGCACACATTAAAACCGATTTTTCAAATTTAAAAATCTTGCAGTAAACATAAAATATCATTAGTTACATTATTAGCATTTACATTCAAGTTTGTAGTAAAGAGAAAGGTGAGTCCATTGTGCTTGTGTGCCTGGGCAGAATGGACCACCATGCAGCCTTTCATTAGTTTTTTTATATCACGTAAAGTTTTTTGTATAAAGTTGTACTATTCTATCGGTAAATGTTCAAAGAGTGCATACCTTGAGTTGTAGCTGTTTTTGTCAAATACATAATTTTTACACCCTTTAAATACTGCACTGGATTCCCCTATTTGCAACAGTACTCAGTTATCAAAGGTTTACAGAATTTTGGATATGATGCTTAGTACCTTACAAAATAAAGGTGAAGATCAGCACAGTTTACTAGTACACATGACGGGATATTGGTAAGTTCTTAGCTTAACATAGAAAATTGAATTGTATTTAAAAAAATTATTCATTTATTCATTCATAATTACCTTTTAATTCTTTATACTTAGCATGATGTAATAAAGCCTCATAAAATAGTTTTTCTTGCACTGAAAACCACTCCTCTACATCACTGCTTAGTTTGGTGAAAATTTCTTTGCTTTTAAATGTTGTTTTAGCTTTGCAAATAGATAATAGTCTGAAAGGACTAACACTGGCAAATAGGGAGGATATTCAATCAATTCCAAGGCAACTTTATTAATTTTCTGCATTGCAATCTGGAACTTGTCAGTGGAGCATTGCCTTGCAGGAAAAGAAAACAAAAGGGAGGGGGAGCTAAACTTTGTAAATTTTCCCCCAATATTTTTTCTAAAATCCTGAAGCTGGTCACTAATGTAGAATAATATGCACTACCACTATTTTGCCCTCTTCTAAATAATATTCATCCCAAAAAACAGATGTAAGAAACTTTTCAGTCAATTTTTGGACACAGCATTTTTTTGAGTGACATGAGCCAATGTGTTTCCATTCCTTTGACTGCATTTTTTTTTTTTTTGTTGTTGTTTCTGGATCATAGTAATGGATCCATGTTTCATTCCTAGTTACAATATGACCCAAAAAGTTGGAAGAATTATCTTAAAAATGACAAAAATTCACTTGGAAGTTGTCACTCTGATTCACTTTTGATCAGCACTCAGGCATTTTTGGATCTATTTAGCAGTGATTCTTGTATTCAGAGATGTTCAAAGTTTCTGTTGATGGGATGGGTCCCAGGCTAAGAACTTCAACAATATCCTCATATGCGCAGAAAAAGCATAAACTGTTACAACAAAAATCTTCAGTTATATGTGATAAATGTACTATGATTTATTTTAAGTAGTTTGATAATCTACGGAGGATGAATGTAGTTATCTATAAATTGAAATGTACTTTAACAGAAACTTTTCTCGCTTACATTTTTGGCCGTTCCCAGATATCACATAATTCCTAATCAGTACAAGAAAGAAACACTACCACTCAGAAAAAATTAAAGTCATCTTGCCCTATATAACAATAATTAAAACATCTTATGTGCCATTCAAGAAATTTAAGGAATAATTAATATAATTATTTAAGTATTTACAAATTAATTTTTAAATTGCAATTATTTAAGTTTGGTCAAAACTTTTCTCTGCCAACTGCACTGCTCTTGCCTGCCACCACTTCATTGTGGAGGAACTCAAGATAAATATGTTGTTTTTTGCAAGAGTTTTGCTTTCATTCCGTAACAATAGCAATACAGAAGATGAATCAATGATAGTTATGCATACCATATATCTACACTACATTTAGTTTCTGTTCAGGAATTGTTCCATACTGCATGTAAGTAAGGTGGACACTAATGCTAAACTTTCGATCTGGAATATTCCATGGACAACTTACACATACAATAAGTGAACATTCACAATAGCCTCTATACATATTTTTTTTTTTTAATTTAGCTCAGTTTTTTTTTGTAAAGATTTTTAAAGCAAATTTTACATATATTCAGGCTATTTTCTTGTGAAAAAGGTAGCATATTTGAAACTGTCTCTCAATATATACATATAAAAAAATACATCCCTTTTTAACCAATTTTGTGCACTATTTATACTAGCATATCTTCTGCTTCACTCTTTAATATTAATCCATAGCTGCTGTCCGTGCTATCTAATAAGATTATTTTAAGATAGAGAAATTCAACTTAGGAACATACAATATATTTAGTGCAAGCTATATTTTTCACATAAAGATGGAAAAATATAACTCTTTTGACACCCATGGTATGGATAAACAAATACTAAAAAGTGAATTGTTCGCTTTTTAATGGCTGTAATCACCACCTGAGAAAGTAAGTTAAAAGATTAACAAAATAGTTTTTTTCTTCTCTTGCCTTATTTATACCTCTAATTGTAATAATTTTGGTAAGGATACTTTTGACTATAGTAAATTATATTGAAACTTCTCCTTCTCAGTGGACACAGCTGGTTGTTGTATCCTTATGTTAGGGGGACATCATTATCTTGCAAACGAGCAAAGTGACAAATATGTCACAGTTTTCTAAGATGAAATGTAACACTGGTCCACTGGTATTTGAGTCTGCAAGTGAGACCTATTTTGGCACTTACATAAGGTATGTCTGAATTAATGTATATTGCATAAATTCTGACTGTGCCTGTTAAATACTCTAAATGTGAAAATTACCACTGTCTTCTTGTGAAGGTCTACAGAAACCTCTTAACAGTGATCTAATACCCAGCAGAATCTTTGTTGTGACTTCAGGGATAAGGTGTTCAGTACAGTAATAATACCTTTTCTAATTACTTTAACTGCTGTAAACATTACACATTGCAAAACTATAGAAATAGATGGAGAATGTTTTGGCCGGTCTCATTCCCATGAGGTTTTTTCCCCTACTTACTGGAAAGGCAAAAACAGAAAAATGTTTTAAAACATAAAAAAGAATTGCTATCATAAAGTTGATACAATGGGAAAAGATTATAAAAATATGTCATTCTACAACTAATATTACACTTGCCAAACTCTGCACAGAATGTGCAATTTTACTTGACCATATAGAAAATGCAGTCCAACTAGCCTTGCACAAAAACATTCCTCTTCTACTAAGTAATTTTCTATCCTTTCCCCTATGTCAATTGATTTATAATAGGCAATTGCCCATTTGCACAAATTACTAATCACAGTAGATAAAACAATTCATGTCATAACTAGAATTTGTATTTTGACAATAGGCTTATAGGTCTATAACTGGTCTGTTATAGACCTATGTAACTTGTACACAAATCCCAAATACATTCCCTAGATTATAGATATGCTAATTTATGCTAATGCACTTAACTGCCTAACAGAGAAATAATTTATTTCGCCTTTCCAGATGTTTTCAGATTTGTGACGCACACTTTTCTAATAATGACACAGTGTGCAATTATTTAATTGCATCATCTATAAGAAGAATAGTAAAAACAGAAAGGATTAAAATATTAATTAACAATCATTAAATTATAAACTTAATAAAAGTTAAAAACAGTGAAATTGATTGATTGATTATATAACGTGAACACCATATATACTTCACTAACTGATTAATTTATCAGAACATGTTTCAAGAGCTGTTGCTCTCATCTTCAGCTGACAATTGACTAATGCCGGCAAGTGACGATTGAACCTCTGGTGATTCCAATATACAGTGAAACAGCGATGCACAGATAAATTTTTTCAACAGCATTGATTGGTATTTATTGTTACTTTTATGAACATACAATAAATATAGAATGGAAGGGAACTCAGTGCCATAATTTTAGGGGCGATTCCATGTTATAAATGAAAAAATATTTTCTAATACAATTTTGGCCACTGACATTGTTTTTCTAGAAAAAAAATCTAATTATTATGATGGATAAGCAAATAAAAATGGAAGAAACAATATATTTTGCTTAAATGTAAATTGGAACTTGCACAGTGAAGCCAATCATATCATACAATGATATCAATTAATATATTTTGCTGTTTTTTCATAACTCAAAGCGTTTTGATGTCAGTTCATCTGAAGGGTTTTAAGGAATCATTTGAGTTTGCAAAATTATATTTGGCTTCACTGAATTTAATATTGTTCAAAGCATTATATTAAAAAAGATTTAAAAAATTGAGCAATGCTAATTGTGAACTTGTTTCCTCAGTAAGATTATGCAAACACATATAGAGTATCAAATTTGTGCACTCTAAATTTATAAGTTAACCATGGAAAAGTTCACCAGTTGCAAGTATCTAGACATGCTACACATTTATGGAGAATTATGTCAGAATTGAATAATAACAGCTCACTTGTACCAAGAGAGATACCTGACCAGAAGATAATCAAACTGTCAAATTTGGTTATGGAGGTTCAACAACTTGTAGATTTGGGAAATGTTATGTATGTATGTCAGAAAGGAGACAGAAAATGGACATATTAGACAAATAATAAGTTGCTGACTAGAGTAAATTGTTTTCCCATAGTGATGAGTCATGACAAAGGAAACGAGCAGCAATGCCATATGTGTTGAGATAAAATATTTATTTTCTTGAAAACCCTAAAAGGTGTAAAAAAAACTTTTATCGTTCCTCTTATTACCACTTTATTTATGGCAATGAGTTCCATTCAGTACTGGATTTTATAAAATTGAAGATGTCTGCTAGATAAGTTTAAAATTGGCACAGCTCTCAGCAGTGTGATGCAAAAAAGGTAGGCAGTAAAAGAGGTAATGGAAAATAACAAGTGGATGTTCCAAATGGTCTAGCAATAATACATTAATTGACATTATAAATCTAAGCAAAAATATAAGATTTTATGCAGTATACAGTAAAAATCAATTCCGAGACTCACTCATAAATATCAAGGAAATATTTGCTGCATTATCACCATCGGTGATAGTGATATGTACAGTGCACATATATTCTAATGGTAGCAGAGCTTGTTTTTTTCCCCATTCACATATTTGCCTGTATACATACAATGATTCTGCTGGAGACAAGGATACATAACAGAACTAGTGTTATAAGAATTTTTAATTTGAAGTGTTCACATATAATAATCTGGTTTCAAAAAAAATATACAATACAATAAGGAGAGGGCATTTCTTCACATATTTGCCTGTATACATACAATGATTCTGCTGGAGACAAGGATACATAACAGAACTAGTGTTATAAGAATTTTTAATTTGAAGTGTTCACATATAATAATCTGGTTTCAAAAAAAATATACAATACAATAAGAAGGCATTTCAAGATTTGATTTCTTTTACTCCAAATATCCAGAGGGATAAGTAAGAAACAACCAAATAACTACATTATAAGCAAATATTATTTAAATATTTCCTATATTAAACAAATTTAATCAATTTTATGACATATGGAGGAATGAGTAAATAGGAGAGGAAATTCATGAACATTTTATGCTTCTGCACTTTATATTTAGGTCAGTTACCTAGTTTTCCTAGATGACGTTGGCCATTTATTCCTCCCCTTCCATTTCTCATGGTGCATATATATTTCTCTCACAGAGGTAGTTCATTGTCCCCAGCTCACGGATTACCTAGTATACTATCACAAATGCCCTATAAGCATTTTGCTGAATTGGTTTATATAATCATGATATTAATGGGGTTTTGACACTGGAACTAACATTTTATATTTTGGACATCTTTGGAATGTACTTTCATCCTGAGCTCCTTTCTCTAACTTTTATTGCTTTGCTTTCCTTTTTAAGAAAGGAGCTGCAAGTGCACCCTAAATATGTCCAGAATAAAAAAATGTTAGCTAAGTCCCAGTGCCAAAAATCCAACCAAATATGGTAATTTCAATAATTTTGTTGTTAAAAGCTTTCCTTAGTGGTTAATCAAACAGTTACAAGATGACACTGTTGTCAAGTTAATTCAAAAACTAAAACTAGATGGCAGTGCCAAGAGTTGGATCTCCTATTATATATTTCCTCCATATTGTCTGTGTTATTTTCACTCACATAAAAATAAATGGACAATCAATTTTTTATGACAGTATTGCTGCAGAATAGCACCAATTATTTAAATATGAATTGTCCAATAATGAATGAAAATAATTCTATGAACTATTTTCAGAAACCAGTTTATACGAACATACATAAAAATTCTTTATTAAAGCTGTTTTATCAAACACAAGAAAGAACAATACAAAAATTAGCATTTGGGATTCTAAAACTAAGAGTATTAAGAGAAATAAGATAAAATATTAGAACTCATAGCTAGAAATTTTGACCTTTAAAGCTGTGATAATAAAATTTGTGGCCACATACACAATATAAAGTTATTTTCTTTTTCATAGCTTTTTAACTAATAATGATAATTTCCTTCTGCTTCTACCAATCCTTGAACATTATTAAATTCTTTTTATATTTACTCAAGTACCTGTGTTTGTACAGATTAAGGACCTTATTTATAGAAATGTAAATATAATCATTAATTGTAAGCCATTTCTCTAGAACTCCTATAACAATATGAAGTATTTCAGTTTGATTGAAGGGAGCTCACAAAATGAAAAATTCTTGTATTAGTTGACAGGTCAAATAAAACAATATTACAAGTTTGTGGTTACTGTAATGTATCCTTGCCATGCCTGAAGTCACTAGCATTGCATTGCTTCTGCTAGCTGATAAGTTATTATAGAACAGAATACAAAGTTTTTATTAATTGTGTACGTTCACTTTTGCAACTGAAGCATCACAGATGGACATTGATAATATATGAAATGAAATGATAAATTACAAAAGAATTTTTTTAAGGCAAGAAATGGTTCAGGCCTAAGTTTAGGGTACCTCCCTGGCATTTGCCATTTATGAGGACTGAAGAAAACTTGGAAAATACCTCAGTCAGGGAGGATGGTCCTGGTAGGAATTGCACTCCAGACATTCCACTCACAAGTCCGTGCCTTGGTCACTCATAGCAGTCAGAGATGTACTAATATTAGAATACATATATTGTGTTCTCACTATATCAATACAGGTAAAAAAATAACCTTCTATGCCATTCAAAATATCTGAAAGTGAACCAATACACATTAATATATATCTGAATATGTGGCTGAAAAGCATAGTGAATTAAAAAAAAGTCGTTCAATAATAAATGTCTAACTCAGATTTTAATTTCAAAGAACAAAAATGATATTCTGAAATGGGCATCATGAACACACTAATTGAAACTAAAAACATATTTAGTATGATAATTTTACTCCCAAGAAAGCTTCTGTAGAAAAGAACATTAAATTGGAGCCTATACATATTCAATCATGCATTCTTTTGTTCAGCATTTCTTGTATATATTTTGGATAGGTACCACTAATATGTTGTATCTATCTATATTTGCTAACTATATTTATTAAGTTTTAAAAGTAAATTTTAATTTTCTTAGAACTATCTCTGATATTTCCAGTAAAATATTTTGGATGACAAATTATACTTAAGGTTGTAATTAAACAAATATTTTTATAAGAAACGGATATTAAATCAACTTTATTTGAAAGATTGTCTTAAGAGTGTGGTACTCCACTATTATAACAAAAATCTGCAACTGCCCCTTAGTCACTTCATAAAATTGTGATTACTGAACTACAGAAGAATCCTACCTAATGAAATAAACAAAAACTAAAACTGCTATTGTTATTTTGTTAAATAATGTGATGTTGGGAATTATGAAGCTATATTACTCTCAATAAAAAATGGATTTACAAAAATTGACTTTTTCCCTGGCCAAAAAAATACAGCAGCAAAATGGTTGGGAGACTTTTTTTTTTTTTTTTTTGATTGATTTATTTATGGACACACTATAATATCTCAGGTCATCAGCATCCCATTCAATTCAGTGTGTGAAATGGCCAACAAATTTTGCTCAGAGGCCTCTCTTTCAGGCTTGAGGTTCTTTTTCGTGACGTAAATGTATGACACGGGACCCATGACTTTACTTTCCTTCTGAAGGAAGGAAGGAAGGTACTTAGGATTTTTATGCTCGAAAAAATCCATCGGTCCTGGCCGGGTTTGAACCTGCGATCTTGGGTTTAGGAGGCAATTATGGTAACCACTACACCACCAGGACTGACGGAAGACTTGTGAAACACTATTTTATGCCAATAGCTGCTACTGTGTTGCTAAATATTTAAATGCTTTCAGTGCCATAAACTAGCACAAGAGAAACTATTAGAGCATTTCTTTATTCTGATGCAAATTTACAATAGTGCTCACTGATCTTGTTTGAATCTTGCACAGCCTTATTGTTTGATGAATTTTGTACAAGCAGTAACAGCAAGGTAGATAAATGCAAATTGAAGAGAAAATGGCTGGCATTTTTTTGCACTTCTCCCTATTGAATGTGCACACACACATATGATTAGTATCAATTTTCTAATCCAAAATTTTCTGGTACAAATAAATCTGTATTTGCATGTTCCTAATATGCTTTCATTAATTAAAAGTTATAGACTTTGGATCATAAATATATACTAGAGCTTTCATTTCTCTTCTGCAGCCATCTCTAATAAGGAGTAATTAATTGTATGAGAATCTTATGACAACATTTCAAAAAAGTATTATAAAATTCAGCAACGCAATATCATATGTCTGTGTTTACAAACAGAGCTGCAGAATACATGTCACACAGTACACAATGACTGGAGAGTACAGTTCATATAGAAGTTAATGCACACATGAGAGGAAGATTACATTCGTTCTGTTTCCTTCAGAATGTTGAAACAGAAATAAAAAAGGATTGATCTATTACGAAATATGTTTCTCTGTACAGGGAAAACTGTAAATTTTCTGCAATTGACTATTATCTTTTCTGAAAGTTTTGCCTGGTGGAAGTGTTAAAAAATTATAACATGTAATATTAGAATGCATATACCTAAAGTAGAAAACATAAACTAGCTTATATCAGAAAACTGCTAGAGAAGTTTTTTGCAGCTAATATTTTGCTTAGTAAACTACAGAACGATAAACAGTGTGGAGTTTTGAAAAACTATACACTACAAGACAAATCTCAGTTTACTCAACACCACAGAAGATATACATACAATGTATTAATGATAAACATGCAATTGAACTGAGAAATGGGTTTGTAAATTAGAATATTTGGATTTCAACCAACAAAACCACAGATTCTGTGGGGCATCATGTTCTTAATGTGGTTACATGTAAGCTGAATGCAGAGGCTCTACCTTATAAAATGAAAATTATTAGATACTATTAATTACTCTTCAATAAGCATCTTTTTAATACAGTTATGAATATACTTTGATCATCTTGTGTTAAGTATATAAATATGTTACTATATAAACTTGAAATGCTAATTGGAACTTGTACAGTAAAACTAATCATATAATTAAGATCATTATATGATTGAGTCAAACTACACACTCTTATTGGCTCCATTTACTTGTTTAAATTTAGTATAAGCTAATAGACTGTTGTCCGCATCATCAGTTAACTGTCCTATGCTGATGGCTAGCTGATGATGCGGGCAACGTTTTGCGAAACATGTGCTAATTTTAAACGAGTAAATGGAGCCCATAAGAGTGTGTAGTTTGACTCAACAATGATCTAAATTACATGTTACAGATTCTGTAACTCATATGGTGAAATCAACAAGTATCTTAAGGAACAGCATATTAACATGATAAACATAATGTGTCTTGTACAATCATGTCATAGGATTACTGAAGAAGTAAGAGCACAATAACCTGATGTTAACAGACTGATAGATGCCAAAAAGTATTTCTTTAGGAATCACATCACATTTCTGAATTCAAATAATGTCCCTAGAGTACCTCTTTCTCCATCTCCGGTTGTTTACATGAAGCATACAAGTACAATTTTCATTTTGAGAGTATTTTCTTATTAATTAATTGTACTACTTCAGATATTGAATAGCCGACAATTATTAAACCTTTCCTACTCCTGTTCTGGTCACTGTGATGAGCAACATGTATATCCTTGTAGCTCCGTTTGCAAACAATTACATAGTATATGTAAATTATATCTAATCTGTCATCTAACACACTCTTATGCTTCACTTATCTTTAAATACAGTGGAACCGGTTTCGAAGAGACATCCTCTTTGAAACCAGTCCCACTATATTTAAAAGTAAGTGAAGCCTAAGTGTGTGTTAGACAACAGATTAGGTAGAATTTATATTTAACAAGCTTCACTGTGCAAGTTACAGCAGAATTTTTTAAAAATGTCTTATTTTTCAAAAGTTCTTAAATGAATTGTATAGTATGTCTCATTGCTGACTTTTAGCAATTTTTTTTTTTTCGTAAGTCTGCTTATGAGATTGATTTCATTGCTTCTAATTCTTAAAATTCAGAAATATGATAATTTCATCAACACATCTGGCAAGTGCAAGTATCACAAGGACCAAGATGCTCATTACAAATTCTCCTTGAGGAAAAAAAAAAAGCTTGGAAATTGGAAAATGAAAAAGAATATTGTATAAGGAGTCACTGGCAAGAATGTACTGTCTGTGCTACCAGTGCTAAAACTTCATTCCACAATACATACTATTTGGAACATATGCTTATTCCTCACAGAGGTAGAGATAATGATGACATAGTAGCCAAACCTTTAAGAATGGATTGGCATGCATAAAATGAAAAAATACTTCCATAACTAATCTTAGGCTTATCTCAATCATCATCTAATACTAGCTGAATTGGGAAGATTAGAAATAAAGGTAAGATAATTGAAAGCATACTGAAATTTTGGTCTATGATAAAAAAGTTAAATGATGGAGATATTAGAAAAGAGAGCCTAATTATGCAACAGAAAGCAAATAGAAAAGTGAGTTGGGAAAGTATATTACAAGAAATATTGGAAAATATTATATGGAGCTTAAGGGTGAACAGGGATAAGGGTTTTTGGAAAAATGTAAGAAGTAGGATAAAAGATATTCAAGATAGGAAATATTTATTAACTTCAAAGCTTCTTAAAATCTTTTTGGAGTAGAGAAAAATAAGTAGAAGTGTGAGATAAATTAGGTTGCAATAGTTGTGCATGGATTAGAACAGCAGTTTTGAAACTATAGGGCTTATGGAAAAAATAGGAACTTGGATATTTGCCCATTGTGTGGCAAAGATGGAAACTATATACAATGTGAATTAGAATGTACAGAAACGAAAAGATGGAGAAATGAAATATTGCTATAAAATTGGAATGTTTGCAAGTGAAAGTAAAAGAATTATGCTGAAAAAAAAAAGGGGACATAGACACTAAGAAATTAGTAATTTTTTTTGAAAACTACAATTTGGGTGTTAAGTATAACCGGATCTGGAAATTAGTAACTCGTGTGGCCATGTACACTATTCTTGGTCAATGTTTGAAGGCGGTGAAATTCCATGTTGAATGCAATTTTTCAGTGCATCAACAATGATTAAAGTTAAATAAGGTGGTTCATTATGGTCTACTTTGACCGCAGGTGCTGTACTGATCAACTTTGTTGATTGTGGTCATTTTACACAAAATGGCTGGCCATTTTGATTTTCTTGAAGGTACTGAGGATGAGATAATATACCTATATTACTTAAACTGGGATTAATGTCTAAACTGGTTTACTGTGGAAAGAAGAATCTCTTATGAAGATTATGGGAACAAGAAATTTGAAGAAAGATTCTGGCTATCAAAGAATGCAATGTGGTGGGTGGTAATTGAAATGACTGAGAGGTAAGAGATTTCTACTAACTGCAATCACCGTGTTTCTCCCATCAATAGAATGTTACACTTTGTGACTCACACTGTTTTAACAAAATATGATTTATTTATTCATTTGGTAAATAAAACTTGCCTAGTGTCATGTTGAAAGGTATGGCTAAATCATTCCATGCTTCCTTCTTTCCCTTTAAAGAAATTAATGAGTCTTTTCATTTTCCAGTTTATTGAAAGATGAGATAGCTATTTACAACAGAATGTCTACCTCATGCTGAGAAAAATTTGGAGCCCTTTATTTGTTATCTATTTTTGCTTACAGATTATAATTGCAGTACAACCCCTTTATTTATTATCTATTTTCGTTTACCTACATGTGGTAATCAAACACAAAACAAAAACAAATGGATATGGACAAGGAGATTATAATTGCAGTACAACCCCTTTGGCTATAGTTATATGCTTTCCTTTGAGTAATTATTGTAGAATCATAATTGTAGCAACTTAGTGCCTGGTCAGCTGATAACATGGATTGGATCGAGAATGGTACACATGGCTGTTAAAGTTACATTGCAGATATGTTGTGTTTGTATGAAATTTATAATTGCAAGAAATATGAGAAATTTGTAGATCATTAAATTTACTATAATAGAAAAAAAGATAAATATTATATACTTTGAAACTCATAGAAAACGGAAAGTAATATGTATGTAAAAATTATGTTGTTTTTGAGGATAATGCTAATAAGAGTGAACATTTTGAATAAATAAACAAAGTATGAGGATGAGTGGGGAATCCAAAGAATGGAACCTAATCATTTCAATAATATACATAAGAGTGAGGCTAAGATTTTAATGATTTAACTGAAGACCCTGCTTCCGGCTTGTTGGCATGGTAGTTATTAAATGTTAATTTGAAATTAATTTATTAACATTTATAACTGTAAAATCAATATATTATTTCAAGCAGTTATATAAAATTCAATTCAATACAGCCAAGTTAACATAGTTGCATCAGAAATCAATATATTACCCAAGCAGAAGCAACAGTCTTAGCTAAATCCATGCTGCTACTCAAATTGTGTGTATGTCCTTGCATCAAAAAGGATGGTCATTGTCTGTGTTTCTTACAACACTCCACATGAATATTGTGTGGTCATTACCCATCTCCAACAGCATCTAGTATTACCTTGCTGTTTTTTTTATTTGGTTTATTTACAGACACTTTAGCATCTCAGATAACAGCACCTCATTCAATTCAGGGTGTGAAACTGCCAATAAATTTTGCTCAGAGGCCTCTTCTTTCAAGAGGCTTTACATATTCTTTTACGTGCCGTAAATCTTTACTTCCTTTCCAAAGGAGGCCATATTCAGAAATCCATTGATCCTGGCTGGATTCAACCCGCAATCTTGGGTATATGAGAAAAGTATGGTTATGACTAGGCCACCAGGACTGACTGCCTTGTGGTTGGCTACTTCAAACACGAGTCAGAAGCTTGCTTCAAGAACAACATCAGAGGCCATAGCAAAGCAACTTCTGTTCAGTTTGGTTTGCTTCCAAATTGCAACCCGCATCAAGGGTGGAAATTCCAATCATCATTCTCCAATTCTAGTTACCTAGTTTGTATGGTATATCACCTGAGATGGCTTTTTCACTAGATGCCAGGAGCCATTGCTGTACTTATGAGTTGTAATGTTTTGCTGAAATTAAGAATTTCTAAACAAAAGCAAGGTTTTTTTTCAACTTCTCTCAATCAAAAATTTACATCAATTAGCTGCAATTTGACCAATAGCACACTTTGATCACTTCCAAATGCACATGAAAAAAAGGAAATTTAAAGCTATTGAATGACTTATATTCATACGTGCACAATAATGTGATCAACACAGTAAAGGAAATATTCTTAAGTCATCTAATGCAGATGCAAAAGTGAACATATATCCCAGTAACATTTGCTATAATTTTAGGTTCAATTTATGTTAGAAATATTCAATATTAAAACAAAGACCTATTACATTTTTGGAAGTCATTTCTTTCTTCTCTAAAAATGCATCTTGCTGGACTGCAGAAAATTATAAAAGCAATGTGCTTGACTAGATCATTATTTTGCTGCATAGCTAAGGATTATAGAGGATACTAACAAATGAATGTTAACTTGGAATGTTATCCTCTATAACCAGCTGAACATATTCCATTTACAATTTATACTTGCACCATTCATGTCTAAGTACTAGATCAGAGATTTAAAACTTAAATCAAGATATAAGTTATATAATGTGATACAGTAAATTAATATTATAAAATGCTTAGCGCCTTTAGGCTCCGTATACTTCACAACAGTTTCCAACGCATTCATACACTTCCTGCAGCTGGAATAACTCATTCAAATGCAGAGATAAATGTTGGCAAAAGCTACTTAGCTTCCTGCAAGCATGAACTAAAAACATGTGCACACTTAAGCTTCATGATCACCAGAATTGATTCCAATAAGTGATTCTGTCTGCTCATCCTCAACTTCAGAGATCCTGTTACAAAAAATAAGTAAATTAAAATGTTGTACTTTCATAAGTTTAAGTTAGCAGGATTACTACTACATGATTTAGTTCTATTTGCCGTAACATTATTTAGCAACTTTAACCCCCAAAAAGAAATAACATAGTATAAGCACAGTTGATTACACTGACAGCAAGTTTTAGGAACAATAACCTATCTCTGCAATTCAAGAAAGCATGGATACTGTAACAGATGGAAGTAAGCGCTTAATCTTGACCCTCCATATCTAATATCAGTTCGGTTTCCAAAGTATTCAAACATTTTTAATATATTGAGAATATGCTGAATATGGATTTTATCCACAGAGACTGAATTGGGGGAAACATTATAGTATAATGCTTCACAGTGCTTCTTTGAAAAATTCACTTTTGCAAAGTTAATTCAAAAGTATTCACTTTTTACATAGTCACAAAAATACTTAGCATTCATACAGATAAATTGACTAGTGAATGAAAATATACCTTTAAAGATTTAAATACATAGATGCCATTCTCTACATTGGAGTGTCTGAATCCTGTAATTTAGGTATTACTTAGTCCACATGCATTCCATTGTAAGATATATATCTCCATATTTTGCTCTTATAAGAGCATTTTTCTTTTTTTCCTTGTAAGGATTTTTTGCCTTATTTTGTAGATAATTTAGCATTGCCCATGGTGCACCACAAGAGGTGATCTACCTTTGCATACATAAAATTTACATATGTATATACATACACAAAGCTTGTCATAACTTATGAAAGCAGTAATTATTGCTCCAACCATCAAATCATACGATTAAAAATGCTAAAACTCAGTGCACAAAAAATTGTAATGGGAGCAGTAAACACAAAGCTGATTGTATGTATAACAAATAAACCTATAAAACAGAAAATAATACATAATGCATTAAAAACACTCTTAAAACTAAATACAATTAAACCATGCAACAAACACTTTTTAACATCTTTGGTCATTGTCTAGTGGTAACCAGGTGGTCTAGTGGTAACCATACTTGCCTCCTAAACCCATGATCGCCGGTTCAAACCCGGCCAGGATCGATGGAATTTTTCGAGCATAAAAATACTAAGTATGGCTTCCTTAGGAAGGGAAGTAAAGCCATGGGTCTCGTGTCATAGATTTATTGCATGAAAAAGAATTTCAAGTCTGAAATAATTTGAGCAAAATTTGTCGACCGTTTCATGTCCTGAATTGATTGGGATGCTGATGACCTGAGATGTTAAAGAGCATACATAAATAACCAAATCAACAGCAAAATCTTTGGTCGTTAGCATCCCATTCAAATCAGGGTCTGAAAGGACTGATAAATTTTACTCAGAGGCCTTTTCTTTCAGGCTTGAAATTCTTTAATGTTCACTGAATTTTTTATTTTTTTATTCAGGGTTAAAGGTATTTTTAAATTAAAGGTATTATTAAGCAGTAAGATTAACAAGGTCTACAAATCTATGACAGTGGAACCAATGGTTTTACTTCCTTTCTGAAGGAAGTCATATTTGGGATTTTTACACCCAAAAAAAATCCATTGATCCTGAATAGATTTGAACCTGCAACCTTGGATCTATGAGACAAGTGTGGTTACCATTAAACCACCAGGACCAACAGAATACTATAGTGAAAACACAAACACCTCTTGTACAAAAATTGAATAACATTTACATAAATTACATTAAAAACAGAAACTGCAATTAAACCTACAAAACCACTGCAGTTTTTAGAATATTTGAATAGTGTTTAATGCCTGTTTTTACTATTGAGGCATTACAGGCAGTGGACACTGATGATACATGAGATAAAATGTTAAACTGGAAAAGGATTTTTTTTTAAGGAAGGAAGCATTCCAAGCAAGTTTAGGGTATCTCTCCAGCATTTGCCATTTATGAGGACTGAAGAAAACCTTGGAAGGGGGCAAAAAAAATCCACCTCAGTCAGGGAGGATGGTTCTGGTGGGAATCCCTCCTGCTTATGTGTCTGCACCTTAACAACCTTGGCCACCTGTGGCAGTTGTCCAGAATATGAATCATTCCTTTATCTACTAGGAAAAGCCAAGAAAAAAGAAGCCTTTACAGAAATACTTAAAATATTAAGAATAGAGATAATATATATACTGAATTCCCAGAATCATCTGGCTATATATTTTTACTGATGGCTTAAAAATGAACCAATTAAAAGGAGCAGGAGCTTGAACACATTGTAAACTTGTTTTCGTCACTATTTACAGTCAGTCAAAATACTACCAATTTTGATGCCAAAACAGAAGCTATAGAGCATGCAATTAAAAATCTAATGTTCTAAATAAGTTTCATAAAGCAATCCTATTACTAGATTCAAAATTTATTACAGCAATAGCATTAAACAAGGTACCAAACAATATAAAAATATTGGAAATACTCAAATCAATCAAGCAGCTCATAAAAACAGGAAAAAGCATAGCTCTTCTATGGATACCAGAGATAGTAGATGAATTGGCAAAGAAAGGAATAACCCTGTAGCATAAAAGGACTAAAATACTCTTCCAAAAATTAAGATTATGCTTACAAAAAAATATGAATACAGTGTGAACAAAAGTGAAAAATCAAATCAAAAGTTAAATCATGAAAACAAAAGAGCACCTGGAATAGACCCAACACAGGGGGACTAAAATAAAATATTTCAATTACTCTACCTATACCATTATTTCATCAGCTAGCTACAGTCTCTACAAACTATTAATTCCTTTATTTCTCAAATATCTAATATAATGCTATACTTAACACCTTAAAATAGTTCATTCACAATACAATACTATACTCCTGATTATTACCCAATTAAAACAACTCAATGCCATAAATCTAAATTGCTAAAACCAAAGATTATTTACTTATTAATCATTCATATCCATTTATTTTTAACTCTATACAAACATTCCCCTAAATTCCTTAATTAAGATTTATCCCCCAAGATTTTCCTTACTGCTATCTCAGAACTTATATGAACCCATTTTACTCTGAACAACTGACTCCTCCACTCTCTTGTTTCTGGATATTCAAATAGGATGTGAATGGCATTTTCATTACTCCTACACATTGGCAACACACTCTGTTTTAGATTTCTTCTAATTCCCTTTGGCTTCCATTTCCTAATCTAAATCATACTAACCCTTCCCTCTCTTTCTTATTACATTTATCAATTTAACACTCATTTTCTCTTAATTTTAGAAATAATTGCAAGGAACTTTTCTCTCTTATATTCGCATACAAAATTTGTCTGCCTACATCTTCAAATCTAATTCTAATCATCTTCCAAAATCCACCTGGCAATCTATCCCATTGTAACTAATCTTCCCCATCCCATTCCATGTCAATTCATATCCTATTTTCCTACTCAACTAGCTTCTCTTAAAGTGGATTCCTGAAATTTTAAACATTCTTTCAAAATATGACCACATGACATCTGTTGTAATCTAAATCAATATTTAAATATTCTCTCCATCACCTATCCTCTTACACTTAGCTTTCTAACAGGACACCAGTATTAGCTACATTTAGTAGAATATCTAACATAGTTTTACAAAATGTATAGAGTATTTTATCCATCTCTTTCTAATTATACTCCACTCCCCTTGTCTCTATACCATAGGTCTACATTAATTGCATTAGAGCGCTGTATACTCTTTCACACCAAACTACATTCATATTAGGTGCAAAATACAGACATTTCCTTAAATTTGCCATTGCCAACTTCCCTTTAGCTAATGTGACCCTTTTCTGTCTTTGGATTTAAATAAAACAGGCATGTCAGCATAAAACGAAGAAAAAGCAAAGCTAAATAGAGGTATAAACATGGTGGCAACAAGCAATAGTTTTGCAGCTATTCAAATGAATTATAAAGTATGCAGTGAAACTAAGAACAAACTGAAAATCACTCAAGACTAATTCAAAAAAAGCAACAGCAAATAAACTCTATGCATACAGACAATCATTTAAGAGGACTAGCTCAAAATAAGGTTATAAGCTACTTGAAAACCATTTTAAAATTGCAACTTTGAACATAACAAACAATATAAAAAGTATCACACATAACAAAAATGTGGTGAATGCAATAACTAAACTACTGGAGAGTGAAAAATTGCAACATACTAAGTATACTCATAGAAGTATTCCAAAATATTTATTTAAACCATAATTTATGCTTAAATAGGGAAGTATGACAAACTAGGGAAATAGTGAAATTACAATGTTGGTAGATTTAAATTATGTTTACGGAATGTCGGAATCCACACAGTGAAACTTTTGTTAATCTTATTTTGATTTAAAGTAAAACACTAAAAATCATGTCGTCACAATAAAACTCTCTTTAAGTTTCACAAACACACTTATAAAAGTAATTTTGGAACATGTTTCGTGAGGTACATTCCTCACATTGTCAACCAAAAACGACGACTGAGGAGTCAATTTCAGCAAAGTATGTATGTTACTATGCTTGCTCTGGTGGTCTGTTAATGAACTTAAACAATATGTTGTCTGCTTCCGGTATATCAAAATTCATAAGTTTGGATTCATATTTTTTTATGTAAATTTTTTCCCATATATTAAGTTCTTTCGGATGTTGAATTGTTTTTAGTAATGTTATGTCCTTCTCTATTTCATGATTCTCATTCCAAAAATGTGCAGCCACTGCTGATTTTTCTACTTGTTTGTGTCTAATATTTCTCCAGTTTTCCTTTAATCTTATCCCCAGATTTCTCTTTGTTTTTCCTATGTATATTTTGTCACAATCCTTGCAATTAATTCTATATATACCTGAATTTTCTTCTTTCTTCTTTTTTTGTTTAATTTTATTTAGATTTAATAGTTTACCAACACTATATCTGTTTATTGGTGCCAGAGTAATGTTATACTTTTTGAAAATTTTTTGGAATTTGTGGTTAACATAAGGGTGATATGTGAATTTTTGATAAGTATTTTCTTTAAGTGAAGAACTGAGTGTAGTGATTAGTTTAATTTCCTTTTTATTTTTAAATCTTTTTATTTTTTTATCTACCATTTGTTTGTTAAATCCATTCATCTCTGCTGTGTGTATTATATGTGCATATTCTTTCCTGTATTCTTCTTTACTGAGCAGTATATTAACTAGCCTATATGTCATACTATTGAATGCTGCTTCCTTGTGGGGTCTGGGGTTGAAACCTTTTGCTTTTATGTAATTGTCGGTATGTGTGTCCTTTCTGTATATACCAAATTCTATATTTTTATTCCTTTTTATTATCCTTAGGTCCAGAAAAGGTAAAGTATTATTAACTTCGGTTTCCATAGTGAATTTTATGGTTTTTTTCTTGCAAGTTCAGCAGTTTCAATGAATCTTCTATGAATCTATCTTCTACAATGGCAAACACATCATCAACATATCTGTACCATGTTTTGAATATGTATGGGAAGGCTTTCGTTACATGTGTTTCAAGATAGCTCATGAACAGATCAGCCAAAAATGGAGACAGTGGACTACCCATCATTAAACCTGATTTTTGCTTATAAAACTTTCCTTCAAACGTGAAGTAAGCTTGGTCTAAACATAGTTCTGTGAGTTTTACATGTTCTTTTGTGTGTGTATCTGCAATGTTGATAGATAGTAGCCATTTTTTTAACAAATTAAGTGTTTTCTCTTTTGGAATGCTTGGAAACAATGCTTTTACATCAAAGGAAACCATGATATCATTTGAGTTTAGTTTATTATCTTTGATTTTGTTTATAAGATCGAATGAGTTTTTTATACTTAGACTTGGGAATTTGGGAAATGTATTATATCGTGTAGTTAACCATTTGGCTAGGAGGTAACATGGGGTATTGATATTGTTAATTATTGGTCTCATGTCTTTTCCTGGCTTGTGTATTTTTGGTAATCCTATTATTTTAGCCATTGATGGATTAGGTATTTTGATTTTGTAAACATCTGAATTTGTGAGTAAGCTATTTCCTTTTAATATATCTTCTATTGATTTCTTGCATTTGTGTAGGGGATTTTTTTCCACTTCAATGAACTCCTTATTGTTTAGTAACTCTAGCATTCTATGTAGGTAATCTTCTTTGTCTAGGATTACAATTTGGTTTCCTTTATCTGCTTTTGTATATATGACTTCTTTTTTATTTAATGATTTTATGGTTTTTTGGAATGATTTGGGGGTTTGGCTATGATTTTTAATTTCCTGTAATATTCCTGACGATATTTTCCTAATATAATTTTTATCTATGGTGTTTAATTTCTCAATGGTTAATTCGATATCTGTAATATATTCGTCAATGTTTCATGAAAAATTGACACATGTATTGATGCCGTTATTTAATAATTTTGTTTCATCCTTACTCAGTTTTTCTTTCGAAAGATTCACTATTTAATAATTTAATAATTTAAATGAGTCTGTAGTAGATATAAGCAACCTAAGCATTTCAAATGCTTGGACTATTTAAATGAACTATTTCTAATCAACAAGTGTTTTCATTTAACAGATGAATTGTTACATTTTTCAGAGATTGCATAAAAATTAGGTAAATCTTCCTAAACTGTACAAATAGTACCTAATTAATTCTATTTAGGTTTCAGAAATTTTTATATAGTAGTATGTTGTATGTTTAATTAAATTCCTTATTTTTTAAATTAAATTGTATTTTACATTCAAATAACTTTGTAAATATTTTTTCATGTATCACTCATTTGTTTATTATATTTGGTTGCACTCAGGGTTGGCAAGATAATTTACTTGCTATTTTATTTTTTTACATAAAGTAGGCATCATTTAATAGTAATTTACTTGGCATAGGAAACCAGTTAATTTACATTTGTGTAAAAAACTGGTTTTCTGTCATATATTAATAACAGAAAAATTACTTTAATTATACTACATTTTGAACCTTAATGTTATTATGCATTTCAGATTTAAAAAATAAATTCACATACTGCATTTTTAAAAATTGAGAAAACTGTTAATGTGTACATCTCATAGTACCAGCAGCATTTAAAGAATAGCAATTTATTTGGATTTGATTTAAAATTTTTTATAAGAGTTTAAATTTCTTTAGTGAATACCCTTTATGTATAGAACTAGGAAAGAAA
This sequence comes from Metallyticus violacea, assembly GCA_030762175.1. Taxonomy (NCBI): domain Eukaryota; kingdom Metazoa; phylum Arthropoda; class Insecta; order Mantodea; family Metallyticidae; genus Metallyticus; species Metallyticus violacea. The sequence continues at coordinate 59,276,532 of CM060830.1, read as the reverse complement.
CAAGTTACACTATAACACTAAACGATAAAAGTGCTGATTAAACAGAACATTTGACTGCTTATTTTATAATGTAGTTGATTTTATTTCCACCACTGATAGTATCACTTTTTAACACTTTGTCATTATTTTAATATTCGTTGAAAAAAGTTTTGATTCAATAACATGGATAGATGATAAGGGCTTTAAAGCATTTTTAAAACAGTAAAAGATTTCATGAACTTCTATCTAAGCACTTATGTTTAACATTTCTCAAAATAGTATTCATTTCATAGTGTGATAAGAGAAGTATATTTATGTGTTGAATGAAATGGGTTTGCTATCCCAGAGTTCACTAATTTTACCAGATAATAACATTAATAAAGTGCATATTGAAAGCATTTACGGCTTTTACTGGATCCTCAGTAACTTAGTGTTTTGATACAATCTTGTTTTTTTATACCTACCCCTTGTTACCCACATATTGCTCCAGCATTTTAAGTTATTTTACTATTGTGATGTTTTGCTGCTAGTAGTATCTGCTTATATATTCTTGTAAATGTTTTGAACTGTTCTGAATTTAAATTTTTAAGGTGATTTCATTATTATTAGTATAAAACACAGTTTCATCCTTTATTTATTTCTCATTTAGTATGTTTTAATAGCTATGTCAAGATATATTTTTACAGTTATTATTAAAATTTTGGTTTAAAGCAATTCTTCTGTTAATTATAAGCCATTTTTCCTTTTCCATATGTCGAACAATATGTGTCCTATATCTTTTCCCACACATGATTGATTGATTGATTTTTTATTTATGGATGCTCTTTAACATCTCAGGTCATCAGCGCCCCATTCAACTTAGGGCGTGAAACGGCCGACAAATTTTGCTCAGAGGCCTCTCTTTCAGGCTTGAGGTTCTTTTTCATACCGTAAATGTACGACACAGGACCCACGCTTTACTTCCCTTCCGAAGGAAGCCATACTTAGGATTTTTACACCTGAAAAAAATCCATCAGTCCTGGCCCACACATGATGGACATTTGCCTTTCCAAAAGTCATATTTTGTCCTCTTAACCTTCAGACACCTGTTCTTAACCATCTGATTCCCTCTGTTCTTTATCAGCATTATCTATAAATCTCTCTATTTTCTAACTATAGATAAAATCTTTCTACTAGTTCAAAGAACAATTTTTGTATTTCTATATCTTTAAATCTTCTTTTTTCACTTTTATTTGTCTCCATACATCTCCTAAACCATTAGGCAGGTATATAAGACCATTTTATAAGTACTGAATGAATAGGATTAAGAAATTTAAAATTGTAGCAGCTACTTAATATTATATATGTAAAGATGATGTGTCCAATATCTGAACATATGACCTAAAGAACAAAATAAAATAAAATAAAAAAATGAACAAAATCTGTCCCTAAGGCAACTGGTGCAGATGGGCATATATTGAGAAAATCCCTTTGCCCTCTGCTTTTTGCTGGTGCTAACTGGCAGATAGTGGTATCTACAGGAACAAAAAGAACAAAAAGACTGACTGCATCATCTTTTATTTGGTGTGGCTGAGTTTACTGAATTTTGTGTCTTAGAGTTTACTTTCTCTTAATTAGTCTTAAGCATTTATCTCAAATATTAAAAAAATAAATAAATAAGTAAATAAAAAAAAAGAGTAGCATTACAGAATTAATATAAGTTATTTTCCTTATAGATATGATTGCTGTTGATTTGGTTTATTTACGGATGCTCTGTAACATTTGAAGTCATCAGTGTTCCATTCAACTCTGGGAGTGAAATAGCTGATAAATTTTGCTCGATTTCCTCTTCTTTCAGGCTTAAGGTTCTTTTTTGTGTCGTAAATCTATGACATGAGACCCATGGCTTTAATTCTCTTCTGAAGAAAGCCAAACTTATGATTTTTAAGCTCAAAAATATCCATTGACCCTGGCTGGGACTGAACCTGTGATCTTGGGTTTAGTATGATTACTACTACACCACCAGGACCAACTTATAGATACAAGCGTCACTAATTTCTGGATATGGGAAAACCATAACATTTTCTCAAAGGGTCTGGATATGCTCCCTGCAAATGCTCCAATCATTTGTGTTAAAATTTCATAGAAAACCATTGCCTGAAAATAAATGCTCTCTAGACAGCTCCATAGTAGAATGACACACAGCACAAGATGACAGTTGAATTTTATTACAGCTGCTATAACTGATGCTATGAGATATCTTTTGACATTATTTACCAATCAGGATACGCTCTTTCCATTACTGCCAACATGAAACATATAGCTCTCCTAGCTTTCCCATATTCAAAAGTTATAAGCTTTTAATACCAAGTACTATAATTTTCAAGCTGAAGAACTGAATTAATGATGATCCAAATAAAACCAGAGTCCAATGGTATAAAAAGTTGCTTGGCACTCACCTTTTTTAGGGTACAGGAAATATCCAAATAAAAGAACCCACATGGCAATTTATACCCAAGCAGAATTCAAATGTGTCCACATTTATGGATCCAATATCCCATACCATGACCTTGAAATTATTCTTAAAATGAAAGAGTCCATTATGTCCCATAAAGGGCTAGGGCCTCATGCTAGAGGGAAAAGTTCATTTTGTGACTCAGGTGAATTAGGGATTCTAATGAAAAAATTTATACTGTTTTATAGCTTCTTGCCCTTTTTGATACTTGCCACCTTTCACTCTACACACTTCCATTGCAGGCGATCCTTGACCAATGAACTCTGAGATGCTCCTTGAATATATCTGACCATGTTCTTCTCAATCGTCTTGGAGTCCCCTGTCCTGCATAGGGGTCCCACATGGTGGTGACCTGTCCATCTGTCCTGCTGTTGCCTGGCCATGTGCCCACCCAATTTCCATTTTATCATTGCAGCTATGTCCATGATGCTTTCTGATTCTGTGATTTCCTGCAGTCTAGTGTTGGAGATCTTGTCTGTTAATGTTATACTTAGAACCTTCCTCTAGATTATTAAAAACAATGCATTTATTTAAAATTATTAAAATTACTTACCTAATGGGTCGACCTCTCCGGAAGATGAAAAGGTAACATCTTAGAATACCTTCCATGACGGGATCCCAGTTCTCATAGTGGGCAAGCAGTGTAACGGCAAAAAATGCTAGGAACATAGGTACAGAGCCTATATAGAACATGGAGGGGTAGTGCACTCTCTTGAATATCACATCAGCAAACATTGACATCGGAATGGTCAAACTAATGGCTATTGTAGCAATAAGTGATGACGTCAGGAAGCATCCCCTGAAAAAAATATAATGATGGAAAGTACGTTACACTTAAAAGTCAGCACTTAGCTTAGATCTTGTTTCATATTTAACATTTATACACACACGCACAGAGCTACTAAAATCACTAATAAAATGCTACATTATGATAATATGCAAAAGTTCACACACAAATATCTGAGCTGGTTTAAGTTATGGATGTTCTTCAGCAATATTTTTTATATTTTGTCTAATACCCTCTGTCAATGCTTCTTCTTGATTTGGAGGGTTGGAGTGAAGTGATTGCTTTAAAATTGTAGTCTTTTATAGTCCCAGTATATTTTTGTCTTGTGAGCTAATCCTACTTTTAGAGTGTACATAACCATTTAGAAGTAGCTTCAATTCCCCTCATGCAGGCAAAATTATTAGGTTCCTCTTGCATTTTCACCATAAATGCATATCAATTTAATTTTGTACCAAAAATGAATTTTATTTTAATTTTGTTGTGCTGAATGGAATCCTTTTTTACCAGTATCTGCTTCCTTTGTCATGTAACTGACAGCAACTGGTAGTCAATGTTACTGTTTTAGTCATGCAATCAATATAAGTTGTCCAGCATATATGTCAATATATTCTTTATTCTTGGCAATACCTTAAACAATTACAAAGAAAATGAGCTTAATAACAAAATAAGAACTTATCACCAATCTGATATAGGTTTATAGCACATGCTCATTTAACTGCAAATTACCTATGTACATATATGAACATTTGGTAAAACTAAGAAAATGGATAAAAATCAATTTTTGGAAAACAGTTCTTAATGGAGAAGTATTAATTATGAAAAATATATTTTCAGAAAAATGGTTGGGAATGGATAAATATAGAACACATCAGAAATGAACAAAGAAAGAAATAAAATGTTAGTTACATTCAATTAGTAATGCATTGGTATAATAATTTAATAAACAGGCTTTATACATTAGCAACATACCACAGCCACAATACTTCCGACAGCACTGTGCCTACCAAGCCATTAATTAAAAGAAAGGTCCACTGGTGTTTACTGGGCCACTCAAACAGCTCCCATTTGCTGTAATGGAACAGGAAGAATAGTGGCCAAAGAAGCACCAAATTGAACAGCCCAACAAATCCTGAAACATTAAATTTCATACAACACTGTAATGAAGCCTATTTCTGGAGATTTTTGCTTGTACAAATAAAATTGCTCTCATATTTATGTGATAATTCCCAGTAATAAATTAAGACCTTAGCTGCATAGTTTTCAAACATGATTTATGCAAAGCATAATTTAGTACATATTTAGATTCATTATTCAAAAGGGAGCTTTGCAGCATTGTTGTCTATAATGAGTAAAAATGAACCGCACCTTACAAATGTTGCTTATAGATGGGTCTTGGACAAATAACTCAAGATAGGGAATATATGTTCTGTAGATTAACATTTCCCAGTTATGGCTAAAGTCTCTGATGTGTTGGTATGCCACTAATTCCTTTTCAACAGTATGCTGCTATTGAAGCATGATTTCATACTTGTTTATAAATCACACGCATGTTAATTAGTTCAGAAAATGATAACCATTATTATATTGGAATATAATACTGTATTACTGTGTCATAAGAGATAAAATGTCTTCAAATGTTAACACACTTACTAATAAAAAAATAATATGTTCGTAAATTATAATTAATCTGTCGTCTAACACACTCTTATGCTTCACTTACTTTTAAATACGATGGGACCAGTTTCAAAGACATCCTCTCCATCTTCAACCAACTTGACGACTCTTGAGTGTGTTAGACGACAGATTAGTTATAATTTACATTTAACAGGTTTCGCTGTGTAAATTCCAACAGAATTTTTCGAAAGTTCTTAAATGAAATAATATCTTATATATGGGTAGGTGCATTTATGCATGAGCATAGTTAAAATAAAAAAATGGGGGAAGAAAGTAAATAAATATTTTGAACTCAAACTTACAACCTTTGAATATAAAAGAGCATCACATTATTCATTGTGTTTGGTAGTATCAAGATGAGGCATTACACCATAGTTCTGATACAAATATAAGTAGTGCAGTGGCATACAATCATATAATAATTAGTCTGCACGTTTACAGATTCTGGTATAACTTAAGTTTGGAAAGGCTGTTGGTGAGCTAAAAAGCACATTTCAGTAAAATTCCTGATTAAGTATGGTGCCATTCTAATATTATTATAATTCTATTTCACTTTAACACAGGTTAATCAGGATATTGCACACAATCCTTGCAGTTTATTTTTTAGATCACTGGCCCTCTCGCTCAAATCTTTGTCTAAAGATGCTTTCTTATAGACTTTCAAATTTGTGCAGTAGATTAATTCCATGTAATTTAATGTTACATTTGAAGAGATGTTTTATGAATAACATACTGTGCTGCATTAATTGTTATAGAAATCTCATATATTTCTTTTTACTTGTCTTAAGGGTAGGTTGTCAACTGTTACAATTCAATATTTATTTTTCCAGAATTTTTAATGAATTATTGAATTTTTGTGAATCTAGTTACACAGAAATGGACATATCAATAGGCAATTCTTTAGTTTTGTTCATAAGTCTGCTCTCCTAATGTCAATTGAGGCTAATATTTTGTTATAATTAAGTGAAAACATTAATTAACAAATATATATGAAGAACAAACATAGCTATCCAAAAAATAAATATTATTTATCACTTATTTATGTGACTCATGTTACAGATAAATGTGACTCATGATATAAATTTATCCTACTTAATTCAAAACTATATTGTGTGTGAGAATTCATAACTATAGGACCTCTTATCTTTAGTATCAGCTGCTCTCCAATGTATTATATCTCACTGGGGTACTTCCACTTACTTTCAGCCAGCTTCATGGTATTGATATGATACTATTCATTTGCAAACACCTGTATTTCACCAGACAGTGCTTACCTTCGTACTTTACAATATACTAGTAACTGATTTTCACACCAGATTTCTTCCCTTTTATCTTCTGACAAAATTGAGCTGGAAAATTAAGTAACATTTGCTATGATACAGCATACTTTGAAATACCAGCAATGGTTTTAGCACTTTTTATTACATCTGTAAGTTAAAGACTTAAATTTCTGCAAATGATTCAGACACAGCTTTCACAAGACCTTCCTGTACATCTACAAAGTCAGATGTACAATCAGCAGAACAATTTTGCTGTTTTACAGCATTCTAAACTTTTCTCTTTACAGCTCCATCGACTGAACTGAATCTTTACCATGTAATGTTGCAAAGAAATTTCACTGATTGTTGCAAAATTTATGCTATCTATCTGTACAATTCAGGAAGAACTGATGATACATAGCAATACTTGAACTGTGACACAGGACCATCAGACCAAATAAGCACTTCTATTGGGCCCTTAGTAGATCCTCAAAAATAAGATCAAAGTACGCAAGCACAATTTCTTTTCAGTGAAATTCAATTGTGTAACTTCTTTTTACCACTTTAGTGATTCTCACTATTATTCTTCCAAATATACCATGTCACCTCCTTTTATTCTATATCTCCAATAAGTTTTATAAAGCTTTTGTCATCACTATTGTCGGTCCTAGTGGTGTAGTGTTAACCATACTTGCCTTCTAAACCCAAGATAGCAGGTTCAAACCTGGCCAGGATTGATGGAATTTTTCTGGCATAAGAAATCTTAAGTATGACTTCCTTTGAAAGGGAAGTAAAACTGTGAGTACTATGATGACATAGTACATTTACTGCATGAGAAAGAACCTCAAGCCTGAAAGAAGAGGCCTCTGAGCAAAATTTGTCTGCCATTTCATGCCCTGAATTGAATGAGATGCTCATGACTTGAGATATTAAAGAGCATCTGTAAATAAACCAAATCAACCCAACAACTCCTTTTAAAAACATATGATACTGTATCTTCCATCCATCACAAGTGTTCATATATGCATAAATAGAAAACAGAATTCAGCTTTGTATGAATAGAACTGAACATACATGAGAAAAGATGTAATACTTTGCAAAGGTATTGGGCATTGAGGAGCACAACAATTTTTAAAACCCAAATGAAAAATGTTCTTATGGTTTTCACAACAATGAGATTTATTAGAACACATTAAAATATATAAAATGGGTTACGCAATATAATGCTTTAATGTCATTGTTATTTTAAATAATTATTTTGCCAACCACATAATACACCTTATTGAAGCTCTTATTATAAAGTGGTGTTTTTTTAAAAATATTACTTACCAAAGAACATAGGAATGTCCATTTTGTCTTCATGGTCCACTTTTCTACGTAGAAAAACAAGATATGCAGCGTAGAAGAATGCACTAATTAATGCAAGAATGGCCCCTGTTGGTACTTTGACCTCAGTTGTAAGATCTGCTAGGCTAACCAGTACCTATTTGATAAAACAAGTATTCAATTTTACATGAAAGAACTCTTCTTTTCTGCTTTACTCCATATGATAATTAGAAGTGAGTGAAGCCTACTTACAAGTCCACTGATGCTAATGCAAACAGCAGCCAGTTTTGAGAGGGTGAAGCGGTCATTAAGGTTGGAAGGGAAGAGAGCTGCCAACACAAGAGTAAACAAACTGGAAGTTGATGATAGTACTGTGACAGTTCCAGCTTCTGTCTCTGCTAGTGCAATCTGGTAAGTGTAGTTCGCAATGAACCACTAAAACATTAACAAATGAAATATAAAAGTATTAAAAAATGAAATATAACACTGTTAATATCCAAATAAAAATAAAATGCTAGTAACACTACTATTTACCATCCTGAATATTTTATATATTAACATTTTTTCTTCTTAAATATTTTTTTTACTTTGATACAAAGTTCATATCTAAAACTTTTATCTTCTCCTTAATTTTGTGGGGGAAATTTATTATTAGCTGTAAATACATAGCTCAGTTTCATAAAACTACATGACAAAAGGAAGTATATGAGAGTGGATTGATAAGTATGGTAAAAACATAGTAAATACTTTTTTTTTTGCTAAAAGAAAAATTTATTTCTCAATATTTTCTCCTTTAAGGTCAATATATTTAGTCCAGCAAAAGATTCCAATTTTTTATTCCCTTAAAAAAAGTCTTTCGAACTGTGTACTCATTTACAGAACATATAACCCCTTCATTAGACAAAAATATCTTCTTCCAAGCCAATTTTTGAGCTTAGGAAACAGAAAATAGTCACATGGAGCAAAAATATGGGAAATAAGGCGGGTAGGAAAACCCAGCACGGGGTGTATCATCATGATTGACTATTTGGAAAAGGGCAAAACAGTGACCAACTGTTATTGTGCAATATTATTGGGCTGTTCACATAGTGAGTTGAAGCAGAAGTGACCAAGATTGGTGTGCAAAAATGTGATCCTCCATCAGAACAGTGCAATTGCTCACACTGTGATGGTAAAAGTTTCTTGAACTTTTGTACTTTCTAATTTCTTACAATTCTTCACTGCTGTTTTTTCAATTTGGTTGTTTTCCTGTTGATATTCTGATTTTTCCAATGATAAATTCATGAGTCTATGTGCTAAACTATTAGTTACTGCAGGTTTATGTTGTTTTGAATAGAAGCTATTGGTTTTTTATATATATAAACGAAAAATAAAAATAAAGAAACACTATTAACAATGTAACAAATTAACACTAATAATAAAAGTAGATAAAGATAAAACACAGAGAAAGAGTCACACTTGAAATTGCTATATTTCGAACTACTGCGAGTTCTTCAATGGCAAGAAGTAGTTAGAAATATAGCAATTTCAAGTGTGACTCTTTCTCTTTATCTACTTTTATTATTAGTGTTAATTTATATATATAAAATAAAAATAAAAATAAAGTAACATCATTAACAATGTAACAAATTAACAGTAATTAATAATAGTAGAAAAGGATAAAACACTAAGAAAAAGTCACACTTGAAGATCTCTCTCTATAGAGAGAGAGAGTATGCATGTGTTTTTTTTCCAAATTCCAACTTTTCATTGTTTCATTGCTTTTTATTATTTTGAGGTCCAGAAATGGTAGCAAATGTGCATCCACAAATATAAAAATCAGCTAATGAACTTGGATATCCAGGGGTAGGAAAATACAAAATTTAAGTTCATCAGAGGTTATTCAGAGCCAAATAACATGTCTGACAATCCTTCTGGGGAGTTTAGTCAGCAGTAGAACAGAAAGGTTGTGTTTGGAAAGAGCTCCTAATAGTTGTATGAAGGGTGACACAAGGAATAATGGAAGAAAATTTGCAAGTCTATAGGTCTACAATTGGGTCTTTTACAAACAAAAGAAGGAAGATATTCAAAAACATAGAAAAAAATTGAAGAACAGTTGAACATGGTAATTGATGCAAGTATAATTATGGTATTGTTGATGATTAGGGGATTGAATTGAATCCTGGACGAGTTGAAAAAATGTTAAAACAATTAGATGGAATGGAAGATAGTCTGGAAAGGAAGATAAATACTGTTGCAATCTCAAGGAAGAATTCTAGAGAGTGAAATGTGACATAGAAGAGGTACAGTTGAGAGTAAATAAGTTGGAGGAAAGGAAATGGAGATTCAACCTAGTAATTGCTGGTGTGAAGGAGAGAAGGGATATGAGGCTACTTTAAGAAATACAAGAAATTCTGATACAGAAACTGAATAGGGAATTATGTGACTGGGAGAAGGAATAACATTTAGAATTAGGAATCAGATAGGTAGGAAAATGATAAATGTCAAATTTACTACATCTCAGAGCATTTATGAACTATTAGGCAGAACCAAAAGATAAAAGGGACTTATATTTTCCATCTTTCAATGGAAGAGAAAATTAGGAAATGATAATTAGTGCAGAAATTGAAGGAAGCAAGAGTTGCTGGGAAAAGATATATATTTGCAACTTACAGTTATGGATGGAAGATGAGAAGATAACTGAGGGAAAGAAGGAGCTAAAGGAGACAAGCATGAAGGAGCAGTCACAGATGTGAGTAGTCATATTTGGAGATTGGGAAGAGGATAAATGCAGACACAAATCGAGAAAGTCCAAAGAATGTAGAAGCAGTGCAGCAGTGTATTGAAGAAGTCACCTGAGTCACAACAGGCATGAGGTATGGAGGATGAATGAGAAAGTAAATATCACCAGAGATAAGGTTGTACCATGAGGCATGACAGCTGGAGATGAGTGGAACAGGAGAGCAGCAGGAGAAATCAAGATATTCAGTAGGAATTTGAATCTAATTCAAGTGTGGTGTAAGTGCCACAAGGTAGCATACTGGTTGTACAATCAGCTGCTTAGAAATATTGTGATATGGAACAAATATATATGGAGAGTGAGAAAGAATGTGAAGGTATTAAACTAAGAAGTAGGAAAAAGGTCACAAACATTTAGCAGAGATTAGGGATGTAACAATGGGGATCAGTTTTTAAGGGGGTGTCGGTCCTGGTGGTGTAGTGGTTACCATACTTGCCTCCTATACCCAAGATCGCGGGTTCGAATCCGGCCAGGACCGATGGATTTTTTTGGGCATAAAAATCCTAAGTATGGCTTCCTTCGGAAGGGAAGTAAAGCCGTGGGTCCCATGTCGTACATTTACGGCACGAAAAAGAACCTCAAGCCTGAAAGAGAGGCCTCTGAGCAAAAATTGTCGGCCGTTTCACACCCTTATTTGAATGGGACGCTGATGACCTGAGATGTTAAAGAGCATCCATAAATAAAATCAATCAAAAAAAAAAGTTTTTAAGGCTGGATTTTGGAACTGTGAAGGATTGAGGAAGGATATATTTTTAGGTTAAAAAATTGACATAATTATTCTGATGGAGATTTGGTTTGAAGAAGAATTTGTTTAAATACACAGTTTTTGGAATTTATGAGTAAATGTGGCATAAGAAAAGTAAGAGAAAAGAGTTTTTGGTGGTTTGGGGATATTTATTAGTAAAGAATGGAGAGGAGTAGTTAAAGAGATGGAATTAAGATTGTAGGAGGTTATGTGGGTGTTAACTGAGAGAGATGAATTTCCTTAGCAGTAGTATTTGGAAAAATAAAAGCAGTTAGCTTTTATAAACAGCAAGTAGTTTTGAAATTGATAAAGAGATTTCAATATCAATTCAATTTGGAATCGAACACAGTGAAACATACAATAATAATCTCTTCTGAGTCAAAATATTTAGAATGTTCTTTATGGTTTCACTTATATGAGATTTCCCCAAGACATGTTTCATAGAACAATTGTCCACATCCTCAGCTGTTAAACGACTGTTGGGTCACTCGTAGAAGTTGGGTAGGTAGGTATCTGGACTGACTCTATTGGTCTTGTGATAAACTGGAATAAAGAGCTGTCTGCTTCCAGGATGTCGATAAAAATCATAAGGTTTGTGACATCCTGGAAGCAGACATCTCTTTATACAAGTTTATCACAAGACCACCAGAGTCAACCTAGATGCCTACCCAACTTCTACAAATAATCCAAAAGTCATTTAAAAGCTGAGGATGTGGATAATTGTTCTAAAAAACATATCCTGAGTAAATATCATGTAAGTGAAACCATAAAAAGTGTTCTAAATATTTTGACTCAGAAGAGATAGATAAGGACATGTTTGTATATAGCATCAATGATGTGTGTTAATTGGATGGAGAGAGCTTATAAATTAGTTGCATTTAAATGAAGTTATGGTATAGAAATATGGGGTATAAAGAATAATTGGGAGAAAATGGATTGAGTATTTACGAGAGTGGATTAAATATAATCCAACCTTAATTTTTAAATCTTCATTACACCCTTATTTTACAACACAGCACAATTCATTTTTCTGCATAGTGTCTGGCTTTGTCTATGTACTTTTGCCAGCAATTTAGAAGTTCCTTAATTCCAGTCTTGAAGAAAGAACAAGAATGTGTTTGCAGCCAGCCACACACAAATTGCTTGGTCTGCTGATCATCACAGAAATGTCTCCTCAAGCAGCCTAAGTAAATGGAAGTCACATGGTAACAGTTCCAGGCTATAGGGAAGGTGTAAGAGGGCAGTCCAGTGCATTTCCACTAATTTTTGTTGTGTCTTAGTCAGGTGTGGGGTTTTGCATTGTCATGGAGAAACATCATATTTCAGATGGGGCAATCTCATCTTTTGGATTGAAAGACCATGGACATATTCACCAGAAGTATGTAAATAGGTCAAATTGACAGTTCTGCACTCATGAAGAAACCTTGGTAGTTTCAAAATACTGTTGCCAGGACCTTGCCTGCGGACAAAACAGTTTTTGGCTTTACTGGACACTCCTACCTTCTCATCGCCATGCCTTGCTGGCCCTCTTCGATTTTGAGGGTGGTGGTGTATCCCCATTTCATCGCAGATCACTATGCAGTGCAGAAATTCCTCTTCTTCTGCTTTATGGTGCACCAAAATTGAGAATTTCCACATTTGCAGCCTTCTGTTGTTCATTCAGCAGCCTTGGGACTGAACGAGCAGTAATTTTTCGGCTCATATTTGATAATGGATTGGGCACCTTCACAGCAATTTACACATGAATTTCTAATACTGAGCAGCAATGATCACAGTTCTGAATGGCTGTGATGTTCTCTGGAGTGATTGGTCCTGGAGTGTGGTTGATGGCTTCTGTTTTGCATGGCATCTCGTCCTTCATGAAATTCTTTGCACCAAAATTTCACTTGTGATTTCGATACTGTTGATTTCCCACACTGCCAATATAATCTGTGCCAAATTTTATTAAGCCCAACATATTCCTTCATGGAAAACTGAATAACACATTGCGCAACAGAACAATGAACTTCCTTCTCCCTCATCTTGAATGCAACTAAACGAGCAGAGTTAATCTTGAAGTTGCTGTGTGGTTGGGGTGCCCATTCTCCACTATCACATTTGCCCCTGAGGAGCTTGCTGGCCGCCTGGAGAAGAAATGTTGGTTTACTTTTGGTTCACCTTTGTATTATGTTTTGCCAGATCTTCTTAATTGTCCCATAAGGGAACTGAAGAAGTAATCCATATTATTAACTTTATTTTTAATTGGAATATTGCATATCATATATTAATATCACTGTATGATTGAGTTCAACTAACAGTGGAGCAAAAGAGTGTTAGTTTGACTCAATCATTCTATGATCTTAATCCATATATTGTTTCAATGTTTAGGAACTAATGAATGGGGAAATAAGCATATTAGAGAAAAATGCTTAGAATACAAAAATTAGTAGCATATAGAAAAATTTGGAGGATGATTAGATTAGGAAATTAGGTGAATGTTTGTTTAAAATTAAAAGAAAATGGGTTTGGTCAGTATAAAAACAAATAAATAAAAGGCAGGATACATTAAAGCATAGTAGTATTACTATAGTTTGCTGATCAGAAGGCAAGTGGGGCTGAAGTATGAGGAGGGCTTGAACTGTTTATCTGCTCACAACAAGTGTATGTGAGACACCCATATTGCCACATGAATGAGGACCTCTCAGACTTTAGATCAGACTTGCCCGCTGGATTTCTAGTCCGGGCCAGTACCTGACAACACTATTTACTTTTATCAGCAGTAACGTGCATGAACATGGTAAGGATAGAAAATGTATGCATAGCACATTCCTGTGGCTTGCCTTCTTCTCATAAACTGACAATACATTATAACTATAAACTACAATCATTTTGATATATTAATAAGCTTTTTTTTTTACTTTTTGTGTAAGTTGATTTGTTGGTAAGTACTATTGCAATAATGATCTGGGTCACAAGCTATAGGCATCCATAATTTTGTAATCTATTTACAACTCAATGAAGCTTTACAAACATTCTTTAACAACTAAAATTGTTAATTGGAACATTCACAGTGAAGCCAATCATATAATTGAAAACATTTTATGATACAGTCGAACTACACACTCTTATGCTTCACTTACTTGTCATTATTGTAGACCAGTTTCGAGAACAGGTTTTCTCATCATCAGTTCAAATCTCCAACTGTTGGATAATTCGTTATGTTGTGGGTATTCTGCTCTGGCAGAGGGTGATGAACTTAAAGTTTATATTTTCATCGCCAGAAGTGTCAAAATTCATTAAACTGTCTCTGTATTTGTAAATGTATATTTTCTCCCATGTTGCTAATTCTGTAGGTCCTTCCACTGATTTTAATAATTTTGCTTTATTCACTATATCGTAGTTTTCTGTCCAAAAATAAAATGCCACTGCTGATTTCTCAATTTGCTTGTATTTTATGTTCCTTAAATGTTCTTTTAACCATGTGCCTATGTTTCTCTTTGTTTTCCCTATGTAGATTTTTTCACATTCTTCACAACTTATTTTGTAAATGCCTGATTTTTTCTCCTGTGGAATACTGTCATTAACATTGTCTGTGAGAAGATGTTTAACATTAAACTTGTTAATTGGTGCCAACCTGATATTAAAATTTTTAAGAATTTTCTGAAACTTTTTTGTAGCCCATGGATGATATGTGAATTTTTTAAAAATTTTTTTATCTTTCTTTGCTGAAAGTGTTGTGATTTCTTTTATAAGCTTTTGCCTCTTGAATTTCTGTACCTTTTTGTATACTAGTTCTTTCTTAAAACCATTTTTAACTGCTGTTTTTTCTATTTGTTTGTATTCTTTAAAGAATTCATCCTTGCTAATTTGTAGGTTAACTAGCCTGTGTGTTAAACTGTTGATAACTGCATGTTTGTGAGAAGTGGGGTTAAAACCGTCAGCTTTTATGTGACTGCCTACATGTGTATCTTTTCTGTAAATTCCAAATTCTAGACTTCCTTGATGTTTCATTATTTCATGTCCAAGAATGGTAACATGTTATTAGTTTCAGTTTCGTATGTGAACGATACATTTTTGTCTTGTATTTTCAAAAGTTTTATGGCATCCTCAATGAGCTTATTGTTAACAATGGCAAATATATAGTCCACATATCTGTACCATGTTTTAAATATGTATGGGAAAGCTGTATTGATGTGCGTTTCAAACCTGCTCATGAAAAGGTTAGCTAAAAATGGAGATAAGGGGCTGCCCATACTGAGTCCTGTTTCTTGTTTATAAAATTTGTCCTTGAAAGAAAAATATGGTTGGTTTATGCAAATTTCGGTGAGTTTCATGTATTCTTTTATGTGGGCATCATTAATTCCACTTATTTTTAGCCAATCATATAAATAAATCAGGAGTTTTTCTTTAGGTATGCTTGGAACAACGATACTACGTCAAAAGATATTAATGTGTCTGAAGGTTGCAATTTTATGTCTTTGATTTTTTCTATTAACTTAAATGAACTGCTTATGCTTCTGCTATAAAATTTTGGTAGTATCTTGATCTGTCAACTAGCCATTTTGCCAAATAGTATATAGGAGTATTTATATTGTTAATAATTGGTCGCATACCATTTCCAGGTTTGTGAATTTTTGGTAAACCATATATTTTTGCTAACGTAGGGTTGTTTTGTTTAATTTTGTATTTTATTTCTTTTGGGATAACTGTGCAAGTTTTTAGAGCCTCAGTGACTGAAGTAACGCAATGTTTTAGTGGGTTTGATTGGACCTGAACAAATTCATTTTTACTTAACAATTCTTGCATTCTAGTATTATAATTTTGTTTATCTAATATAACTATTCTGTTACCTTTGTCAGATTTTGCATAAACCACATCTTTAGCTTTTAAAGATTTTATTATGTTCCTATGTGTCTTGTTTAATGATGTTTCCTTTTTATTTATTTCTTTTAAGATTTTTTCAGATTTGATTCTATTTCTTTTTCTTTACTGTTTAGATCTTCAATAGCCACTTCTAGATCTACCAAGTAATCTTCTATTTTATTGGAATAATGCACACACGTTTTTAGGCCCTTATTTAAAAAAGCTAATTCTTCTTTTTTGAAGCTTTCATTTGATAGATTTTCCACAAAGCTCTGTTTAGGTTCTGGTTTTTTTTATTCTTTTGGTTTATGATTCAGATTTTTAAACACACATCAATACAGCTTTCCCATACATATTTAAAACATGGTACAGATATGTCGACGATATATTTGCCATTGTTAACAATAAGCTCATTGAGGATGCCATAAAACTTTTGAATTTACAAGACAAAATGTATCGTTCACATATGAAACAGAAACTAATAACATGTTACCATTCTTGGACATGAAATAATGAAACATCAAGGAAGTCTAGAATTTGGAATTTACAGAAAAGATACACATGCAGACAGTCACATAAAAGCTGACGGTTTTAACCCCACTTCTCACAACATGCAGTTATCAACAGTTTAACACACAGGCTAGTTAACCTACAAATTAGCAAGGATGAATTCTTTAAAGAATACAAACAAATAGAAAAAACAGCAGTTAAAAATGGTTTTAAGAAAGAACTAGTATACAAAAAGGTACAGAAATTCAAGAGGCAAAAGCTTTAAAAGAAATCACAACACTTTCAGCAAAGAAAGATAAAAATTTTTTTAAAAAATTCACATATCATCCATGGGCTACAAAAAAGTTTCAGAAAATTCTTAAAAATTTTAATATCAGGTTGGCACCAATTAACAAGTTTAATGTTAAACACCTTCTCACAGACAATGTTAATGACAGTATTCCACAGGAGAAAAAATCAGGCATTTACAAAATAAGTTGTGAAGAATGTGAAAAAATCTACATAGGGAAAACAAAGAGAAACATAGGCACACGGTTAAAAGAACATTTAAGGAACATAAAATATAAGCAAATTGAGAAATCAGCGGTGGCATTTTATTTTTGGACAGAAAACTATGATATAGTGAATAAAGCAAAATTATTAAAATCAGTGGAAGGACCTACAGAATTAGCAACATGGGAGAAAATATACATTTACAAATACAGAGACAGTTTAATGAATTTTGACACTTCTGGCGATTAAAATATAAACTTTAAGTTCATCACACCTCTGCCAGAGCAGAATACCCACAACACAACGAATTATCCAACAGTTGGAGATTTGAACTGATTATGAGAACAACCTTGTTCTCGAAACTGGTCTACAATAATGACAAGTGAAGCATAAGAGTGTGTAGTCCGACTGTATCATAAAATGTTTTCAATCTTTAACAATTTCATTTCATGTGACTGTATTATCATACTTACATGATGTGGTATTGTCAAACATATTACATATAAACAAATTAAAAAATTGACAAATAACTGATGATGTGGACAAAGATCAGCGAAGCATATTCTATTAAGATAGTAATTATGACAGTTTCAATTATATTGTATGTTATGAAGGATTTATCACTTTGAATGCTAGAGGACAATCCATAGGGTGGCATCATAAAACTTCTCGTTGGAAAAATAATTTCAGATGAATACTCTCAGATAATAAAGTCTTTGCTACGTTCTTCAGGAATTCTGATAGAATTATTTTGATTGATTGCCTTGTGCTGAAATGATTGATACCAAAGTGTATGTCAAAACTCTTTGTTAAGTTGAAGCAGTTTTGGTACATCTATTCTAACAAAGATATGACCAAAGTTTTTCTTCTTCATGACAATGCAAAGTATATGCAACAAAGAAGAGATCATGAAACTGTAGTGGATTCCCTTCCTTACCCACCTTACAGCCCAGATTCTGAACCCTCTGATTTCAATCTCTTCAATTCTCTAATAAATGTGACTATGGAAGCAGATAGACAGACTTGTAGATTGATGGCAATGGCATACAGACACTGACATGTAGACCAAAAGCCACATATTTGCAAGGAGATTATATGGAAAAATAGCACAATATACTAAAAGAATTTAGGAAAAGTCCAGTATATTCACAAATTTGAAACAAATCTGTTAAAAAAATCAAACATTACCTACTGAATATATTATAGAATTATCAGTTTAAAAGAACACAGAAATCAAAAAGGGAATCTAGTCTTGGTAACTACACAAAGCAGCTACATCTGAAAGTCTGCCAATAAGAGAACCCCCCCCCCCCAAAAAAAATGAATTTCTATTTTCTTGAAACAGAGATGCCTCTGAACATAGTCGCTGGCTGCACAAATGATTATGTAGAAACATCATGCCTCACTAAGAAATGTACATTTGTGTCTTGCAAAAACCAAAAACAATTCAAAGTGACTGGTGTCAGTTTAATCTGAAAAAGTTCAATGGAGATGAATTCTTGCATATTTGACATGGTTATAAAAATTATCTTATAGACTTACCCCTACAATCATCATTAACAATAGTTGCAAGTCTAGTGATTTGAAAAAGGAATTTCACCAACAATAAATAAGGAGTGGATGAGTTAAAAAAATTATAGTACTCCATTCTCAAACATTCATAAAGAACTATTATAGTTGAAAACCAATGTAAACCACTGTACAATAGTACATATCACCTGCCTTTCAGCAATTTTCAAACAATGGAAAGAGTAGTTCCAAGATCAAAGTTGTTGACAAGATCCAAGAGCATTTCATGTTATATCATAACACACAGCACTAAATGCATTTAATAAAAAGGTTCAGCTGTCCCTTCTTTTATTTTAATGTTTCACACATTCTGTGAATGAGGTTAACTCACCAGGAGACAGAACATGAGTGCAATTTTTGCAACCTTCTGAATAGGAAATTTGCTTGCAGCTCTTCGTGCTACCTCCCCTGCACGCAAACTGGCCTGATATGATAAACGAGCCAGCAGTGCTTCTGTGGCATCACTCTCAGACATATGACGCACCTGAAAAAGTTTTGAAAAATAAAAATGCTATTATAATATATACACATTACTATCTATACTATTTTGACAACTGAGGCATACAGGTAGTGAACACTGGATGAAATGATAAATTAGGAAAGGATATATATTTAGGAAGGAAGTGTTCCAGGCCTAAATTTAGGGTACTTCTCTGGTATCTGTGACTGATGAGGACAGGGGAAACCCTGGAAAAAATCTCAATCAGGCAGAATGGTCCTGGCCAAAATCGAACCCCAGACTTTCCACTCATGAGTTTATGCCTCAAAACCTTGGTCACCTGTGTCATTTATACAGAAGATGTGATTAAAATTCTGTAGCGTAGGGAATTCAACATTTTATAAACTTGAACTATTATGGTATGCCTAGGGTGTGGTGCTAATCAAGAAAATTTACTAATTTAGAACATAAGTTAAACAATATTGAAAATGTTTTACTGTCACAAATTATATTTTTTGTACTCAGATGTTAATGAACTACACCAAAATACTTTCAGACAGGTAATTTGAGATAGAAAATGTATGGTCTGTTCAAATTTCAAAGCTATGAATTTCCAGTACTTCATTGGTTAATGAAAATGGCCCTTGAAAGCTTAACACACTATAACAAAGGGAGGTTTCAGAATTTATCACTCTGGCAAAATAATTACCACATTAGCTTTCAAGTAAGAGGTGATCATTTGTTTTCGAATGAATGAATGGTGTTTAATGCCCGTTTTTGCTACAGAGGCACCACAGGTGATGGACACTGATGATACATGAGATGAAATGATATATTGGGAAAGCATTTATTTTTAAGGAAGTAATCATTCCAGGCCTAAGTTAGGGTTCCCTGGCATTTGCCATTTATGAGGACTGAGGAAAACCTGGAAAAAACCTCAAGTCAGGGTGGATGGCCCTGGCTGGATTCGAACCCCAGACCTCCTGCTCATGATTCCGTGCTTTAATGACCTCAGCCACTTGTGGCAGTATTTGTTTTCGAGCTCAAGTCTCATTCATAATTTTTTTTGGGCCTAATAATATTTTAATTTATATACTTAAATCTTAACATATAAATTTATATAATTATAACCCTTGTAGTTATTGCACTTACCAATAAGAATTGTGTCCTGAGTATGTGTTAAGTAAATAAGTTTTAGGCATCGTGTTAGTGGTAAGCTTATTAGCCATTGTATATTGGTAGTACATTCATTGTTCAAGATAAGAGAATAAAACTTGAAAGCATTAAGTAAATTTCATTCATAATTCTGTAGTATGCATATCACAACACTTCATATTAAATAAAAAAAAAAATTCATGGCATGACAAGAAGTAAACCTGCACCCTGCGGAACATAAGCTTTTGCATTATGCGTTACACTACACAAGCAGTTAAAGGGATCTTCTAGAATAGACTACATTTACCAGACCCCAATACAGAAAAAAAATGGCAGCTGAAGTCATCCTACACTGCCAATAGCAAATATGAAACTTTTAGACTGTATTACATTTACAAGATGACATTGTTTATCATTAGAAAATATGATGGTTTTTAAGAAGCTGAATTTGTTTACAAACAATATTTCTCATATGTTTCAAAATATAAAATAATGTGTATTATAAGCTTCTTCACAGGTAGGTACAAATCTATATAAAATACTGTAGCTTCCAAATTACTGGACACCTTTAAACTAATCAGCATAGATGGGACAACATTTTATTTGTCATTGTATATTTTAATGAAAAAGACTGTCTTCCTTGGTAATAGTTATAAATGGATGCATTTGTCTTGTCTTAACTTTACTTGCAAAGGAATCAAAATACTGCTCACACCAATTATTAAAAATCTCTTAATTTCACTCCAAACCAGCTTCATACATTCTTCTGGATCTTTCCTTTCATTCCTAAACCCTCACTGTCACATATGATGGTAGATTAGGGAAAATTGCCCAAGGAAAATATCCTCTCTAACCATAAATTTAGGCATGAAATGTTTAATGCACACTACAGTTTTACCATTAACTTAAAAATTTGCATGGTATATATGTTTATTCACTTCTCCTTTATTCACTGCTATTTAATTAAGATGTAAATGTGGTATTATGTGATGCAATGCCATTAAGATATAGATATACAAGAGCAATCTATGTTGTACTAAACACTTTCTATTGCACAAATTCTTCGTGTTTTTTGCTAAATAAATATTAACATTAACTTAATATAAAAATTAGAAACTAACATATTGTATTATTATTGATATACTTCCAAATATAAACCAGGTAACTACAACGAACCAAATGAACAATGGAATGTAATTAAAAGCTTGAATCACATTTTCCACCATTTTTTCTATTATCCATACCTACATTGGGGTTTGTAAATGTAATTTTATGTCCTCTAAACATTCTTAATGCTTCACTTACTTGTCATAAAATGTGGTACATGTTTCAAAGACATTCGTCTTCATCCTCGGCAACAGGATGACTGATTGGAGACTGGATTGGACCTGTAGATGTATGGTTTTGCCCTGGTGGCACCTTGATGAACCTAAAGTTTGTGTTTCCTTCTTCCGGAACATCAGAGTTCATTACACGATCTCGGTGTTTGTAAATGTGAATTTTTTCCCATGTAGCCAATTTTGTAGATCCCTGTACTGCTTTTAACAATTCTACTTTTTTAATTATGTCATGATTTTCTGTCCAGAAATGATATGCTACAGCTGACTTTTCTATCTGTTTGTATTTTATGTTCCTAAAATGTTCTTTTAAACGTGTGCCTATATTCCTTTTTGTTTTTCCAATATAAACCTTATCACATTGTGCACAAGTTATCTTATAAATACCTGCTTTTTCTTCATGTGGGGTACTTTCATCAACATTGTCCTTTAGAATATTTTTCAAACTATATCTATTGATAGGTGCCAATCTTATATTGTAATCTTTAAAAATATTTTGAAACTTCTTCATTGCCCTTGGATGAAATGTAAATTTTTTAAAAACCAACTTATTTGTATGTACTGAAAGTGTGGTGGTATCTTTTATCAATTTCTTCCTTTGAAACTTTTGTACTTTTTTGTGTACCAATTTCTTATTAAAACCATTTTGAATCGCAATTTCTTCTATCTTTTTATATTCTTTAAGAAATTCTTCTTTGCTAATTGGTAAGTTCACCAATCGATGTGTCAAGCTGTTAAAAACTGCATGTTTATGTGTTGTGGGGTTAAAACCATCTGCCTTTATGTGATTTTCTGTATGTGTATCTTTACTGTATACACCAAAGCTCAAATTTGGCAGATGGTTTAACCCCACAAAACCATCTGCCTTTATGTGATTTTCTGTATGTGTATCTTTACTGTATACACCAAAGCTCAAATTTGGCAGATGGTTTAACCCCACAACACATAAACATGCAGTTTTTAACAGCTTGACACATCGATTGGTGAACTTACCAATTAGCAAAGAAGAATTTCTTAAAGAATATAAGAGATAGAAGAAATTACGTTTCAAAATGGTTTTAATAAGAAATTGGTACACAAAAAAGTACAAAAGTTTCAAAGGAAGAAATTGATAAAAGATACCACCACACTTTCAGTACATACAAATAAGTTGGTTTTTAAAAAAATTACATTTCATCCAAGGACAATGAAGAAGTTTCAAAATATTTTTAAAGATTACAATATAAGATTGGCACCTATCAATAGATATAGTTTGAAAAATATTCTAAAGGACAATGTTGATGAAAGTACCCCACATGAAGAAAAAGCAGGTATTTATAAGATAACTTGTGCACAATGTGATAAGATTTATATTGGAAAAACAAAAAGGAATATAGGCACATGTTTAAAAGAACATTTTAGGAACATAAAATACAAACAGATAGAAAAGTCAGCTGTAGCATATCATTTCTGGACAGAAAATCATGACATAATTAAAAAAGTAGAATTGTTAAAAGCAGTACAGGGATCTACAGAATTGGCTACATGGGAAAAAATTCACATTTACAAACACCGAGATCGTGTAATGAACTTTGATGTTCCGGAAGAATGAAACACAAACTTTAGGTTCATCAAGGTGCCACCAGGGCAAAACCGTATATCTACAGGTCCAATCGAGTCTCCAATCAGTCATCCTGTGGCCGAGGATGAAGACGAACGTCTTTGAAACATGTACCACATTTTATGACAAGTAAGTGAAGCATTAAGAGTGTTTAGATGACATAAAATTAAATCAAATGATTAGCTTCACTGTGTTTAGTTCCATATATAATTTTTTAAATTTGTAAATGTAGATGGTGTTGGCTACATAATGCAAGAAGGCAGTTAATAGATGTTCAGTGTTGCAGTGTAACATGATTAGTTCCAGATTTGAGGGATTTTGGCATAAATTTTGAAATGCTGATAACAAGCTGCAGAAAATTGATATTTCTATGCTTGCAAAGCAGTTTTAAAGATATTCTAAACCAAGTTTTCACTCAGTTTGGGTTTAACACTTGACTTATCAGCATCTGATGCCAAAATGTTATCATAAACCTGCATTATGTTTAGTTGTGGAACATACACTGCCTATCTCAAATTGCTTGTTTATGAAATCTCTGCACTCTCTGAAATTATTGCACAGTAGTTCATTAACATCCTGTATATACCATCAATATACATATGGTAATTTTAGGCAAAAAATGTCTCCTTAAAAACTCTGAAAAGCATGGCATTTCTTCCCATAATATGTGAAATAAATATTTACCTCTGCTAATTTGCTAAATCTCACAGACTTTACAGATGAATCATCACTTTCTGTTCCTGAACTCTTGTCACTTGGTTCTGGAAATTTGATGGGAACAAATGTTGGGTCACTCTGAAATTTAAAAAAAATACTAAATAAGGAAACTATACACTCATTCTTATGAAATATCTGAACTTAATTATTAAACCTTTTTCTTACCAAACTTGTATTTGCCTCTGTATAGAAGTTCTCATCTTCTATATTTGGGTCAATGTACTGTAACAGAACAAAACAATCTTTCACAAGCATGCTATGTTTATACAATACTAATGAAAAATGACAAAGTCTTCAATTTTATTTGTCTTACCACACATTTAATGTGGCCATGAAAAATGTAGTGTAAAAGAAAAAACCATATCTCTAAAACTAATGCATTTATATCACAGTTTACATTCCATGTTTTGTTTACCTCTAGTACATTTTGATATTAGTATCATTTGTGTTATGCAATATGTATGAGAGCATCTCAGTGTAGGATGTGTTGTAGATTTATATCATTCCATTTGAAAAAGACCACTCATTTGACTGACTGCATTTCAGCCAGTCACAAAAAGTTGTGTACCTTCTCCTGTACTCTGCATATTCTCCAAATGACATGAGAACAAGGTTAAATTATAAAGAAAACAAGACTCCCCAATGCCTAAGAGGCGTAAGGGATAGAGAAAGAAGAAGAAAACAAGGCACATAGAAAGAATGTCCCCAGAATGTCAACTATCAAATGGGAGAAATATAGAAACAAAGTTATATGCGTGAAAATGTTGAGTTTCTCTTTCTGTACATACAAATTGGCCCTGGTGGTGTAGTGGTAACCACTCTTAAACCCAAGATCACGTGTTCAAACCAGGCAGGATCAATAGATTTCTTCGGGCATAAAAATTCTAAGTATGGTTTCCTATGAAAGGGAAATAAAGCTGTGGGTCTCATATCACATATTTATGGAAGATAAAGAACTTCAAGCCTGAAAGATGAGGCCTCTGAGCAAAATTTGTTGGGCATATCATGCCCTGAATTGAATAGGATGCTGATGACTTGAGATGTTAAAGAGCATCCATAAATAAACTAAATAAAAAAATGTACATACAAACTGCAACAATAAATGCATGAATTTTTTAAATATAATTATTTTTCGCTATGTTTTCCTTGTTCTTGTATTAATCTAGGTTACTATTTAACTTTTCTTTTGGAAAGAATTATTTATTTCCACCTCCTCTGCAAAAATAAATACATAAAACACTTTTTGTAAGGTAAACTAAGTAATAGTAAAATATATTACAGTAATCATTGTTTTTCATTATAAAGCTATTACTGTTCTATTATATGGAAGAATTCTAATGTACATACATAACCACAATTATCTTGAATGCCCGATAAAACATTGTTCTAGCTGGAGTAGTTCTAAATGAAATTGAAGGTAGGGAAGATTGGGTAGAAATAGACAAAATCTTTAGATGTGCATTATTCTTTTTCCTGTTTCTCTCTTTTGTTCATTACACATAGCACATTTTTATTTTCCTATTCTAATTTACAAAAATTTACAAAATTTAGAATAGGAATTCCAAAAATCTGTTTGTTGCTAGCTGAATTCAATTTATAGTCAAGTTGTTCCTAACCATAAGAAGCTGTTGCTGACAAAAATTTTGGGAGCATAAGATACTAAGCAATAAACAATGGGGAGGGAGAAAATGGGTCCAAGAAGCATGTTATTACTAAACCCTGGATTTTTAGGCAAAGGCCTATTTAGTTCCTGTAGGGAAAATGTGCAAAATAATTGAAAATGTTTGCAATTTATGGAAAATGATACTCATTCAGAGCACTTTCATAGCACCTAAAATAAAATAGGGGTCAGTGCCTATTTCTGCCTTTCTGTGCCTAAAATTGTATAAACAAGTAATGTTTAAGAATTAATACAGTTATGGTTATAATAATACAGTTATTAAATTTGTCTCATTTAAGGAACGACACTCTATTGTCATGCAAAGTCTACAGGCCAATTCTTGTCAACAATGAACAGCTAACCATTCACCATTGTGTGTATCAACAATTGACATGCATCAAATTAACATTTTAACCACCAACCATGTTGAATGCTCCAATGCCAATTTGCAATGCATAGTATCTGTATCTATTGTTTGGTGCTCATATCCTACATTGTGTCAGATATTCCATAGTAGTGTGAAGGAAAACAATGTCAAAATAATAATAAGTTATTAGTCAAATCTCAATTTAAAGGAAAATTAAACTAATTAAAACTATTTATTCAGAATTATACTTACAAAAGCCATCCATTCTTTTAGATTTTACATGAGAGAAAATCTCCTTTAAGTAGCATGTAGATGGCATAGGACATACAAAAAGAGCCAAAGAAAAGAATTTGTAGAAACATACTGTACTGACTCAAACTTTCAAAGTTTGTCAACACCTGATGATTTCAATTCAGATCTTTGCAGAACATTGATAGCAGTTAATATTCCATGGAATGTGCTGCAAAGTCACATATTCCATAAATTTTTGGAAAAGTATTGTCAAAAACCCCATTTCATCTTAGTCCACAATCAGGATGACCAATTTGGAGAATGAATATTAGAAAACACTTGCTGCAATTAGGGGGGACAAAGGAGATACCTGCATTTTGGTAGCTGTCGACAAGACAAAGGATGCTCTCAAGAGATATACTGCAAATATAATAGTTGGTAAACTTGATGATTATGCCTTCATCTCCACATCTTGTAGCAACCAGAGAGCTCCATAAAGTCAATGGCCAGTCCATTGCCTTTGTTGTAAACAGCACAGATGCTGCTTCCTATACGCTCTCAGGCTCTTCTCTTCTGAAAACATTCTACATATCACCTGTTTGGCCCATGCCTTTCATTGGATCTCAAAAACCCTAAGCCTGATCTCTGATATGAAGAAAACTTTCTCCAAAGCCCCATTCTGCATTACATTCTTCAAGAAAAAACTTCCAAAAATTCCTCTTCCTCCTCAACCTATTTTAACATGCTTGGGCATCTGAATAGAGGCAGCTCTATATTATGTGGAACTTTGGGATGATGCTGCTTTGTGTTTTGTCTGCAAAGGAACTGTTGAAAAATTCAACATTGAAGCAAGACCTTGTTTACGTAAACACAATTTTTCTTGCCCTCAACAATGGTGAAGTCAGAACACAAAGGAAACCCTTTGTCAGATCAGATTTCAGAGGTGCAAGAAGCTGAAGTGAAAATTAGTGCTGCTAAGGAAGAAGTTAGAGACAAAGTAAGGTGTAAGTGGGAGAAAGTAAATGAAAAAAAATCCTGGATATGCTGTAATTGTCCTTGTGGTATGTTTTGTTTGGGGAAGCTGGAGAAATTCCAGAAGAAGTAGGCATGAAAAATGTAACAAAATGTAATGCCTTAATTATCAAATCAACTCACTAGATAATTAAGAACATAATAGTTGCTTCATTGTTATCATTCCGACATGAAATTAAATGTTATATTTAACAAAATGTAAGTTTGCTTCTATAACATTTACGTCAATGGAAAGGCCATTTTCAGCCTTTAAAATGATTTTAACAGACAAAAGACATAGTCTAATTGTTGAAAATTCACAGAAAATCTTATTAATATATTATGCTGCAAATTATGAAAACAAATAACATATGATGCTTATAGACATACCCATCAAAATGTAAAAATACCTACTTTCCTGCATAATTAAAAAGGCAGTACTTAATTTAATGATTTTGTAATCTATTTTAGATGCCAAAAACATAAACACTTTCTTACCCAAAACTAAAAAATAGTGCCTATTTAAATAATTTTATAACTTATTTTAGGTATCTAAAACATAAATTTTTCGTGCCCAAAAATGTAAGGACTAGTTATTACTAAGAATTTTTTTTATTAAAGGTATTATTAAGTACGATGAAATGAATCACAAAGACCATTCCAAGCCTTGGCCTCCTCAGAGAGATTCATATACCACAGAGAGTTTAGTTGCGCTTATTTTACTACACAGGGCACAGTGACAAGTAGTAAACCCATTCCTCCATCATCATCTAATGGTAAACTATGTTATTAATTGGATGCCAAATGACCAATAATTTTGACCAGAGATGATTTTTTTTCTGGTATGGAATTCTTTAATGTGCTGTAAATCTATGATGTGAGACCCACAGCTTAGCGTTTCTTCTGGGGGCCTGCATTCTGGATTTTTTGTCTGAAAAATCCATCGTCCTCAGACAGGATCAAACCCAAAAATCTTGAGCTTCAAGGTGTGTTAAGACCACTGATGCTGACAGGCAATATGTTATAGCAGGTACAAAATAAGTCTATGCAATACACTATTATAATTGTTCTGTATGAAAAACTAGTATATAAAGAGATTTGAGGATTATAACATGGTTTGCTTTAATCAAACAAAACTTTCTCATCAACTCATGCCCCCCAAAAAATTTACAGAAAGGAAGAAATTTAACAATATTTAAAACTATATAATTACAACTCTATTTGTAACGTATTTCAATATGATAAATCCACAGCTGAAAATGATGAAAAACACTGGTTACATATATGCAGCTTGTCATAGAAGTGTAAAACTGCCAATACTATACAAACAAATAACTAATTGAATCACTTAAAATAGAAAATTATAACTCTATGCAACACAAAAGCCATGTAATCACATTTATCAAAAAATTAGTAAAATCAATCTCTCTACCTCCTGCACACATAGTAAAGGCAAATTAAATAATTTATCAATTTTTTTACATAATTTCCTATATTTAGGCTGTATAAAGCTTTAAATACTCTTGTGAAATTGTAAAAAGATTGAACTTGACATATTTTACTGTCCCAAGCTTACATATATAAACAAGCTTTTATTTCCAAGTCTATTATTTTGAACTAATTTTGTTTTTGCAGTCTAAGTTACATACAAAGTTGTTTCATTTTCGCCAGTCCATTCAAAGGCATTTTCCCCCACTTTGTAACCATTCCCCTACTCCACTCAGTTCCCCTCTCGCAGTAGCAGTAGTATTGTTGTGGCAGTGGTAGCACCAGCAGTATGTGTATGTCTGTTAAATGAATAGTATATGTTGCATAATGCAAATGACTTCAAATATGAATGGTATTACAAAACAGTCGAAAGCCAATGACTCAATTCTTGCAAATATACAATGCTATCCAACTTCTCCATCAAATAGCATTTTCCATGGGAGTGGTGGCATCATATTCCTTCATGGTTACATATAATAATGCAAGAAATAATCATCAGTTTTCTAACCAAATACTATATAAGTCTGTATGTTTATATCAAATGTTAAACGTAAGCTATAAAAGATGTTAGCATCCCTTTT
The DNA here is from genome assembly GCA_030762175.1 of Metallyticus violacea. Lineage (NCBI taxonomy): Eukaryota > Metazoa > Arthropoda > Insecta > Mantodea > Metallyticidae > Metallyticus > Metallyticus violacea. The sequence goes on along the minus strand of CM060830.1, from coordinate 59,247,490 downwards.
AAGATGAAAAATCTTCAGCCTCTTAATAATATTGATATATTAATAAAATGACACTTATACAATAGATTAAATAGTATAATTCCAATGTTTATGACATTTTTAAACAACATTTCTCTTTAATTATAGCTTCATGGGATACCAACCTGAGCTATGTAACTCTGGTCCCAAGCAGTGAGAGAGGGACAGCACTCCTTCAGGCAGGGGAACTGCAGAAAGAGACATATATGTAGAGCGAGATTGGGGATTTACAAACGTGACCTTGACTGGACTGGCCAGAGTGAAACCACTATTAAGAGATATTATGGCTTCTAAAAATAGTAAGTTATTAATTTTATTATAATATAAAACTGATGAGTACCATATAAGTGGCTGGTTTGTTGCATTGATCTCTCCATGGTGGCCAAAAGCAGAAACCAAGTAGATACAGTGTGAACATGGAAGTTTTCATATAAGTACTGAAGAAAGGCTTTTCAAAATCTGCATTGTGGTAAATATACTGCAACACAGAGAAAAAGCATTACTTAATGCACCCTTTTATTTATTTATTTTTTTGTTTGCAGCTGTCATTTCATTTACCATGATGTATCTTTATTGTGATTTGCTCCCTTGATTTGATTCTTTGTAACATTATTCAAAATATTTTGTCTTTGCTCTTTTTCTTTACATTTGCTCTAAAATATTCCTAATTTTTCAACAGCTATCAGATATTATTAATGTAAAACTTATTTTCTTATACACATTAAATTTTATTAAAGAAGCTTATCATAGAGCAGAAAGCTCATTAAATTAATTCATTGCTCAATCTAGAATTTTGGTATTTATTGAATATCAAAATATTTTCACTGTAAACAAAGAGGACTTAGACAAGTAAATTAAGGTAATGCTGAAGTTGTGGACTATTGATGTAATTGCAAGTTGATGCTCAGAAATTCATACTTAAGTTAAATAGCACTGAAAATGGTATTCAAATGGCTTTAGGCCTCCTTCATAATTGCAATGAACCTGGTTGTTTGTCATTTTCACAATTTAACATTAAAATAACTTGCAGGCTAAATATATGATTGTATACTGCTTGCATTGTTGTGCTAATAAGAATTCATTTCTTAGAAACAAAGTAATGATTTACTTTTTTCCTAATGTTGTAAGATATTTGTCAATTGTTTCATATAATAGTTATTTATTTTGTAACTATAAGATATATGGCAAAACAACTCATTAAATAATTTACAAAATGATAAAATATTTATAATTTTACTGAACTTGTATACATGCACCTGATTTATCAGGAAGAAAGATTTTGTGATACAAGAGTTGCTGAGATTTACAGAAAAAGATTCTATAATAGAGGCCAATCACATCATACTATATTTCAATCTGTTACGCATCTTGCTGGGATGCTTAAGGTGCAAGAGTAAACAACAGGGGTCAGCATACTATTTTGAAACTTGTCCTAACATGTAAGTTTGAAATCTTTGATCTTGGATTCCCTAAATCAAATTGCTTGTCTAAGACTCCTTTATATAGAGTGCAAATAATTTGATATTGTTCATTGCTATATAGTATGGAAACTGCACTGTTGGGTGTAAAACAGAATGCCAAATATAACTACATTTCTGGAGAACAAACTAACATTGGCCTCAAGTATTCTACCTAAATTTAAATAATATGAATTTAGTACGTTAGCTTGCAAGCTTTTGAACTCCTCAGATCTTATTTTACTAAAAATGAACTCCAGACTGCTTGCTACTTGGAATTAAGACAAAATGATATTTTCAAGTTTATAAAAACTTACATAGGTTATCCTTTCTGTCCACGTTCAAGAATACAGTTTCAGATTATTCAAAGGGAATGCTGTATAAACCAAAAGGCTATGATGAATTAACAGGCTTCATAATATTCTCTCGAACTGTCTTTGACAGCAATAACTACAGTAATGAACTCGAAAGGAAAGGAAAGAAAGAAAAGAAAACTAGTTATACTATTTTTTGACAGATAACATGTCCACAAAATGATATTTCAAGTTTATAAAAAGTTACATAGGTTATGCTTTCTGTCCATATTCAAGAATACATTCTCAGATTATTCAAATGAAATGCTGTATAAATCAAAAGGTTATGACAGGTTATTAACAGATCTTCATAATATTCTATCGAACTGTCTTCGACAGAATAACTAAAGTAATAAACTCAAAAAGAAAGAAAACCAGCTATACCGGATAACTACGAACTTCTTTTTGACAGATAACATGTCCATTTATGCATTACTATCTATTACGTAACAATATGTCGGCTTTGGTCTACCTTTGTCAGTTCCGATGACGATACCCATATGATGTCAACAAGCAGGAGCACAAAGAGGCCTAACAGCAATCGCTGTGACTTATTTAACATTCCGCTAACCGAATACTGTAATTCGACCACCTTCACAACCACTGTCATCGTGTCTGCATGGCTGAAGCAATTCCCGTGTGCCAGGCGTCTGTCCCCAAGTGATGATGAATCAAGCTAATTATCACAATGTTGACAGTCTTTGTAAACAACCAGTGACAAATTCCTTGACAGCTTCACAACAGACCTTCGCAGTTCAACTACCTGTAAAACCACCTGCGTTGTACATTTTCTGTGCAGTGGAAATAATATACACCACACTGTATACACTTTAGGTCGACGCTTAAGGTTTCGTCCGATTAAAACAATTTCTTGGTGTTATTTTCTGCATTACATTTGATTTCGCTGCCGAAAATACGCCCCTTAGCCTCCCAAAATGGTTGGTTATACTCTAAACTTGACGTCACATGAGAAATGCAGACGACAATATAGTTACCATTTTGCCAATAGCACAGTCAGAAACAACAGAAAGTCGGAAATGTGCAGGGAAGCCAACAATTGAATTGGCAAAAGATGAGGGAATTTCGTAATATTGTAATAATACACATATACTATTGGAAACACGTACAAAATATTAAAATGCATAATGATGGAATTTTATATTAAGTTTTCACTCTTCTTCCCATTACTCTTCTTAATTGAATTTGATTTCTTCAGGTTATCAGCAATTTGAATACTATTTACATATTTTACGTGTAACATAAACATAGTGGTCTTACATATTTCCGTTAACCAAAGCTGACCAAAGCCTAGAAGCATAAATTGAAATTTAGCTAGGTGATTTAAGAAAAAGCAGCTAAAGTCATAATTCTAAGAGATAATGTTATAATAATTAATTTTGTTTGGGGGAGTTTGTGTATATTGTTTAATGGTTACAAGTTGAACTTTAACCGTTAACCTTGACCACAGATCTGACAGCGCTCACCGATAAACATACGTTTTCATAGACATGAACTCTATAGAGGTTCAAAGTCCTATTGCAAACGGTGTCCCCCAGTCAGCACAAATGCCCAAAGCTATTACAAAGAAAGGTACATATATATATGTTCATTCATGTGCTTTTGCACAATGCACTATGCCATACAGTATGGATTCTTTGACCTTGCAACACTTATGTTTATTACATTTTTTTTAAAAATGCTTTTGAATATTATATTAACTGTGCACTGTAGACTGTATGTTGCCAGAAATTACAGCTAGGTGTGCAAATATTCCTAAAAAAACTAATTCTTTTCTAGTGCCTTGAAACAGAGTATAATTTATATGCTAGATATACGAATGAAATAATTATAGAAAATATTCAAATAGGAAGAATATTATGAGCGGCCCATTCGCATGTCGGCTGCTTACTGCCACCAGCGCGACCCACCCCTCATACCGGCATCGGCCGCCACTTAGCTTTCTTACACAAGTTGTTAGAAGTGTAACCCATTGTTGTATCGTACAACAATGAACGACCATTTACAGTCGTCAGTTCTGCACAAATGAGACTAATTAGTCCATTCTTCAACAACATATGTAAGGTTATATTTTAGCTGTTGCCCTTTTCTATTTCCTTCTTTATTTTTTGACAGGCCATAGTTGCAAATTTAATGTACATTGTTCCAACTGCTAATGACTACACCCGCAACAAAATGATTATTCTTTTTGCATTCCCATTAGCATGCTCAATACAACGGCCAAACTGAAAATATATACTGCATTAGCATTAATTAAGAAATGATAAAAGATTCTGTGGGTTCTCTAGTCAAGACAATGAAAAAAGCAGATCAGTTCAGAAAAATATCATGTCTGTACATCTACAGGAAACTTGTCAAACTTGTGGTGACATTTTGCACTCCTTGAAAGGTGAACAAAGTAGAATGATGATGATGATGAATGATGATGATGATGATGATGATGATTATTATTATTATTATTATTATTATTATTATTATTATTATTAAGTTTATATAAAGATGCTCTTTAATATTTTTTGTCCTTAGCATTCAATTCAGGGCATGAAATAACACATAAATTTTGCTCAGAGGCCTCTTTTTCAGGTTTGAGGTCTGTTATGTGATGTAAATCTATGACATAGGAACCATAGCATTACTCCCCATCTAAAGGAAGCTATACTTAAGAGTTTTATGCCCTAAAAATTCATCAACCCTGGTCAGGTTTAAACCTGCAACTTTAGATCTACGAGGCAAGTATAGCTAACCTGAATGAAATGGCGATTGCTAATAAAACAAAAGACTTTAAATGGGAAACAAACAAATGTGTGTTAATTTAAGGGTAGGCAAACATCCTTGGAAAACAGAAATGCCAGTAAATCTTAACCACGATCACTAGGAGTTTAATGGCTACTACTGCTACCATATATTTTGCATGCATACATTTCATATGTGCAGTTTGTCACTGTGAAACATATATTAATGAGTTCTAGAAGATGGGCAGAAAAACAAAATGCCTTATAGCGATGGAACAATTAATTTTGCTAATATAAATTTAGTTCTAGAAGATGGGCAGAAAAACAAAATGCCTTATAGTGATGGAACAATTAATTTTGCTAATATAAATTTAGTTCTAGAAGATGGGCAGAAAAACAAAATGCCTTATAGTGATGGAACAATTAATTTTGGTAATATAAACACTTGCACTATCTTATAAATGTCTCATATTCAGGCACAAGTGAGGAATGGTTATAGAAAATTCAAATTCTTTATGTAGCCTGCTATGATTAAAATATACTATGTTTTGAAGAATATGTTTCCTGCTTGAATTTTATATTAAAATTGTGCTTGAATAATTTTTAGGAACCTTTTTCTTTTGAGTATTATTCTGTTTTTAGTTTTTGTTTACTCATGGATGAACTAAAATAACGAAACTTTTTTCTTTGTATTTAACTATTCCATGAATCATACAACAAATAAGAAATTTTATAGTACAGAATTTCAATTCATGTTCCAAGTATAAATTCTAACTAATCTGTCGTCTAACACACTCTTATGCTTCACTTACTTTTAAATACGGTGGGACTGGTTTCGAAGAGACATGCTCTTCATCTTCAACCAACTTGACGACTTACATTTACATTTAAAAAGCTTTACTGTATGAGTTCCAACAGAATTTTTAAAAAAATTTCTTATTTTTTGAAAGTTCTTAAATGAATCATGTTCCAAGTTTAAAACATTTAGTGTATTATATATTAAATGATATTTATGCAACCCAATTCCATTGTCTATGCAACTGCCAATTGAATTCTGGTGTTTTAACAAGGACAGAATATAGAATTATCATTAACAATAGCAACAGAGAGGTATCAGTTTGAATGTATTTCAATTTATTTCTCTCCATGCATTCATACATGAATATACTGAATCTCCCATTCAAAATCAGAAAAAAAAAAAGACATTTCATATTATATAAATATAAGACATTATTCATTTGTGGAAACGAAATGTTAGCTAATGTATACTGGAACAAAGAAGATAAAAAAGTAATGCAGAATTTGCCAAGAAAAGGAAGATAGAACATTTTTTAAGTGAGTATGTGCTGATAAGAATGAAGAACAAAGGAAGAATTGACCAAGGGGGCTTCCTGAGCAAGAGAGGCAGTGAAGAAACATGGATGAGAGACTTTTTTTTTTTTTTTTGAGTAGTGTTTAACGCCCGTTTTTACTACTGAGGCACCACAGGCGGTGGACACTGATGATACATGAAATGAAATGATATATTGGGAAAGGATTTTTTTTTTTTTTTTTTTTTTTTTTAAGGAAGGAAGGAAGCGTTCCAGGCCTAAGTTTAGGTACCTCCCCGGCATTTGCCAGTTATGAAGACTGAGGAAAACCTGGAAAAAACCCCAATCAGGGAGGACGGTCCTGGCGGGATTCGAACCGCAGACCTCCCGCTCACGAGTCCATGCCTTAACGACCTCGGCCACCCGTGGCGGTGGATGAGAGACTTTTTAAAAAGGGGACTTATATATAATAATTATTGTATAAATACTATTATATGAATTTCAGTGCCGAAAAGCAGGAAATAAAAACAACCACCATGAAGTATATAATAAATACATCAGAAAACTTATTGAAAGAAAACACATTTTAAAAATTGTAGATATTATTATAAAATAGAAATTTGAATTATACATTTTATATTGTTTGTTTAAAAAATATGTTATTAAAACTTGGAAATTAAAGTAATTTATTCATCAAAATATTCAGCAATTATATTCTCTGTAATTTTAGCATTTTCCACTAATAGTTTTATCTTATTCAATAGTGTGTATATACAATTTATATATATATATATAATTGTGTTAAATTAACAGTAATTATAACAGCAGAAAAGGATAAAACACTAAGAGAAAGTCACACTTGTAATCTCTATATTTCGAACTACTAGAGCTCTTCTATGGCAAGAAGACAAGTCATAATTATAATTGTATTGTCATTTAACAGCTTTTATAAATTCTTGCACACTATAAAAAATGGACTTTACTTGGGGACTTTGAATGCAATAGGATTAAAAGCAATGAGTAGACTTTTTTTTTTTTATAAGAACAACCTATTTACATGAGATTTGTACTCATAGAATCTGTGCAGTAAGCATTGTTGTATGTTCATGAAGTTTCAGAATTGCCTTTGCTGGAGAATCGAAATTGGCTTATTCATTTACACTATTCAAGGAGGGAGTTTGGTATCTGCAAAATCTTGATTGAAGAGGAACTGGAGAAAAGCAATGGAATGTGTGAACATGCAAATTACATCCAGGTGATAATTAAACAATTTAGAACTAAAATTAATTAAAACTGAAGTAAATGTAATATTGTACTTACAAAGCTGTTGACAATGGAGTGGTAATATATCCTAAACTTAGGTATTCATTTTTTTTACACTAAACTCCATTTACTTACATAAAAGTAAGATGCGTTTTGGGAGAATCTCTTTCATCTTCAGTTGCTATCATTTTGAGTAATGGTTCGGTGAGCAGCTGAAGATTGGAGAGATTCTCCTGAAACACATCTTACTTTTATGTAAGTAAATGGGGTTTAGTGTATAAAAATAAAAATGAATACCTAAGTTTAGGATATGAAGTAAATATGTTAAATATAAGTAAAACCTTCAGGTAGTAACAATTTAGGATTTTTTGCAAGTATGTACATAATTTGGCAACAGAGGAGTCTTTGTTAGTTTGGTCAAACATAGCCTTATAAAAGAGTATATAGTAAATGAAGTAAATTGTTTAATAAATTCTAATTATATGTTAAATTTAAGAGAAATTGAGTTTTGATAGTAACATACACACCACTAAAATTGAATTAAATGGAAGACTAGTTTCGGGAGCCATCGCTCCTATCATCAGTTCCTGGTCGACTGCCGGCCTCGCTGTTTGTGATAGATTGATTCATCTCTGATGGAGGTTTGATGAAGTTCATCAAATGACTCAGTTTCTCTTAAATGTTAATAATTGACACCACTGTTACAAAAGTTCACTATATTTTATACAATATATGTTAAATGCTGAAATTTTACTAAACCATTTTGTTATAAAATACCTTTATGCACAGATAATTTTATAAAATATATGAATCTTTTTAAACATTGCATTGAGCAAAGAAGAGCTCTAAGCTTATCTAGCATAATGGCATTTTAGTCTGCTTTAAGGCATTCCTCTTGGGACCTTACATACTTATCCCATCATTCCTTCCACTTTTCAGCAGTTCAAACAGTCATAATAAACTCATGGCCAATGTTACTAATGATTTCAGCCCGTAATTTTTTCAGCTTAATTTTAAAAACACTCAGTGCTTGAAAACATTGTTCTCAATATAAATAACATTACTGCAGGTAAAAAGGAGGAATTTTACATGAAAAAGTATTTTTTGTTTGTTTTTGTTTTGTGATGAGGATAAAGATACTCTAAAAATATGAAGAAACTTTGCAAGTAATAATTTACATGTAGTTGATATTAAAAGGGGCAGACCTGAAATTTCATCATTCAAAGAGTCCAAAGGTCCATAGGATGTTCATCCACTTCCAGTAAACAATATCGGGAATTTTAATTTTAAACTTTAGAAAAAGAAGTAAGTTGTTTGTAAAGTGCATCATTCTGCGAAGGCTTTTCAAAGAAACTAAGAGTTTGGAAAAGGCAGTAATGCTGGTGACCTGACTCATCTTCCTAAACGTTATGTAGTACCAGAAGGTAGTTTTTTTTTTTTGAATGGTGTTTAACACCCATTTTAACTACTAAGATACCACAGACTGGACACTGATGATACATGAGATGAAATGGTAAACTGGGAAAGGATATTTTTGTTTTTTTAAAGGAAGTAGGCATTCCAGACCTAAATTTAGGGTGCCTCCCGAGCAATTGCCATGTATGGGGACTGAGGAAAACCTGGAAAAAAACCTCAGTCAGGGAGGATGGTCCTGGTGGGAATTGAACTGCAGACCTTCCGCTCAGTCCGTGCCTTAATAACCTCCACTACCCATGGCGGTCAGAAGGTAGATTTCAGCATATGTTTTCAATATAACAGAATTGCTTTCTTATTTTGAAAATGGGTTTCAAATAATATGAAAATAATTTTATTATATTCACTTTAATATTAAGAAGGATTTGGGTATTGGTCTTTTCCTTGTTGCTTTGGTTCATCTTAACTTTTCTCTTGGAATCCCTGTCAACTGCCTTATTGCATTTTCCACCCTAGTCTGAAATTTATTTTATTGAATGGAGAAAAAAAAAATATCACACGATGCTAAATCTGGACCTTATGTAGACTTGTATGCTTACATATAACATGTATTAACAAAAGTCTCAGCTTGAGATATGAAGAACAAACAGGGGCGATCATTATGAATATGACATTATTACAGTACACAACTCATTTAATGGCATGTCTCTGTCAACTGAGTAGCTGTGTAAAAAATTAACTATTAAAAATATTAAAACAATATTTTTTAAAAAATATATATGGAACTAACACAGTGAAGCTAAACCATATGAATTTATTCATATTAAAAATATGTTAGCTCCTTGAATATGCTTGAAAGACGTGTATCAAGTCTTAAAATGATGATGTGATCATCATCTCATTCTAAGAACAGAATAGAGGGTAATTAAAATGGCTGCTGCATTTATGACATGTGCTTTCTGGTGGTATGCATTACATTGAATGGTACTCCCATAATATGTTCTCTATTCTCCTTGACATCGTTTGCAATTTTAAGAATGCCCAAGAGCACATGAGCCACATTGAGATGCATGCCCAATAGGTACTAATCATAGTAGAATTGTTCAAATGCTAACACATGTAATTAAAATGGAGTGAATTTAGTTATCGAAGAACAAGTTTTTCTTTGTTAAAGTTATATTAGAAACCCTTCTGCTCATTGGATTCAGAGAGAGTTTATTGAAATTCTTCCCATTGCAGTCCCTTCTTCAAGAAGTGCTCTACAAAGATTAGTGAATAAATTAAAAACTACAGATAGTGTTGGAGAAAAAAGTTCCCGAAGACAAGGTGTTTAAAGGAGGAAAAATTAGATGAAATCAGAGCCAGTGTAGAGCAAATTAGTAGCTAAATTTGCACAACAGATAGACATTTCTTCATTTTCTGCAATAAATGCAACAAAAGTGCTAAGTTAAAAACCATATGCATACATATATGTTCATGCTTTGTGAAAAGGTAATCCGTTCCTATTATTGCAATTAGTTTCTGCGAACGTGAAATAAGCAATTTTTCAGTTGATGAGCTTAGTGAGTGACAACATATTCTTGCAATCTGGAGCTTGTACATTAGCAAAACAGGATACTTTCAACATCTGCTATAAGATAAGGCTCATGATTCATTTGTGCTTCTGATATTGTAAGGAGCATTTTCCCAGCTGATGCTTGATTCGTTGCCTGGGAGCCAGACTCTGTTCAATGGCTGCCATATATGTTAATGACCCTATACATATTAATATGTTAAACTCACAGGTCTTTTTCTTTTTTGTTAATGCTTATCTTGATAAAAGTTTTTGATACCTATTTGGATTACAGAATTTGTTTCAGAAAGTCATTTTCCTGTATATAATAGTTTCTAAAAAACATCTTTAGAGTAAGTAAGTAGAGTTTAGTGTAAAAAATGAATACCTAAGTTTAGGATATCTTTAATGCTGTTGCAAATGTATTTTCATTTGCCTGTAAATCTTTTATTTGTATGCTGCTGGAGTTCTGGTTTTAATGCCGAAAAAGTCTTTCAATTTGTTTCAGGGCCTTATTTTGCGAAATGAAGGGAAGATTCAGGAGTCACTTGAGTATTTCCAGACTTGTCATACCCTGAATCCCAGAAATATCAATAACATCAAACAGGTGGCAAGATCTCTGTAAGTAATATGGAAGGAAGGATAAAAATGCACTGCATAATAAGATTTTTAGACAATATTTTTTGCTGAAAGTTGAAAAACAATATACTTCAGTTATAATGTGATGAAAGTATGTTCTCTGTATCCAAGTTCAAGTGGTAATTCTTTAATTCAATTTTATAATCTTTGCTTACACTCCATAAGTACTTAAAAATTAAGGAATTGAGATATTGAGAATTGTACTGAAAAATTCAAGTATTGAGACTTAGTGCTGAATTTTTACTTTTACTAGGTAGTGCCATGATCTAATGGTTAGAAAATAGACTACGACTATATGTGTTATTAAGCAGGTAAAGTGATGTTGGGCAGTTTTTCTCTGGGTTCTCTGATTTCTCCTGCTATTCATTCTCTCATTGTTCCATTGTCATCCTCATTTTCACCATCACCATCATTTTATTGTAAAATAGTCTGCTGTCTTTTGGTGCGCAATTTGTATGCTTATGTCCAAATCCACCCATGCACAGAAGAACATACCCAGCTGGCAAGTGAGTTAGTATTAGTATCACTCACACTCTCTCACTCACACACTTATCCATGCACTCATTCACCCACTTTATTTACATTTTCTAAAATTAGCCAGCCTAACCGAAAGAAGTAATTAGAAATGAATGATCATAGGAAACTAACTTATTTCCAAGCGTTTTTTTAAATTATCTCCTAAAGCATACTGTTTAATAGAACAATATCATTCTGGTGATATAATAGTTTTGTATGGCAATAATTTATCTTTTCTTCAATGAATTTGTTATTAAGAAGATAATATTAACATATTATTACCAGCTACTCATAATTTTACAGGATGTTGTTGATAGGAAATATTCGTTTTTATGCTTTTGGGACTAATTTTGGACAAGATAAACTTTCATACCTATAGGTATAATACAGTCCCATATAAGTGGATTGTTTATTAACCCATTACTTGAATTCCTGTGTATTTAAAACATAGTAGGAAGTACTCAGTTATCTGTATTACTTTTTATTTGTTTATTTTTTTCCAGTTACCTACTAGGCAGACATAGTCTTGCAATAGAAGCATACCTGGAGGCAGAGAGTGTAGCGAACAAAGCAGACTGGGATATTTACCATAATCTAGGTGAGTGACTTTTGAATATTCTGGTTTTTATGAGATGCTACCATAGCATCAGATTTCCTAGAACTAAACTCTAAATGTTGGGTCATTTTTTCTAAGATTTTCAGTTAAATCTGTTTCTCTATCAATATTTTCTTGGTCTGCTGTACTTGTCACAGTCAATTGATGATTTTGATGCACAATGAGAGGCTTTATAAATTTTTTTGTCAATCTGCCATTACTGGCTGTCTAGACCTCTCTTTATCAAAAGTTTTCTTTCCCCTCAGAAAACTGCCGAATCTTCTTCTTTTCTTCTTAACATTATCCTAATGAACTTGGATAACAGCCCCTGATTTTACTTTAATTCTTGCCAAGTTTAACAAGAAATTTATTCTACAGTAGATAAAATATTTTAAAATGCTAAAAACATTTCTGTGACTTCATTTCCGATGAACAAGGAAGCACTCTTGAGTTAAAGACATTTAAAATAACGATTCAATGATAAAACACTCTTAACGTTTCACTCTCAAAATTAAAAAATTCAAGAGATCTTCGTTCACTTGTCAACTGTTAAAGGATTTAATACTCGTTTTCACTGTGTTGATTCATGAATATTTTAAAAATTAGGAGAAAAAAATGGAGGAAAAAAAAAAGGAAAACAAAGGAGAAAAGGGGAAAAAGGGGGGAAGGAAGAAGTTTAATGTTTGTTTGCTGCTTTCAGAAGCTTAACATCCTCATGATGGCACACAAAAAGATGCAACAACAATAATTAATACCACTCAGCAACAGACCACCATACATCAACACAAACACAATTGTGAGATACTAATACACCAAAATCATGAGCTTTTGTACAGTGCTGCCAATGTAAGCACATTATTGCAAGTTTGCAAATTTAATTGTTATATAGTGTGAATGCCTGTTTCCTATGTTACATCCGAATAGTACTAATATATCTTGCAAAACTAAATCAGTCCTTTATTTATATTTTCCTCTGTTGTGACAATATTCTAAGGATCACAGAAGTGTTTTTCTATACAATAGTTAAAAATTCATGATACCATCATTTTGTAATATCATAAAGCACAGAAAATTCCTCCAAGTTGATGGTATACCTTGATGTGTTTCAGAAGGAAACCATTCTTATTTGCAGGTATTTAATCATAACTCTTTGCTGAAAATACTTTATTTCCTAGTGAGTCAGCACTTATCATTTCAACAGTTGCTGCGATTTACTGCAGCTATATAAGAACTTGAAATTCTGCAAGCAGCATTTATACATTTATGATATTCTTGTGCCATGAAATAAAAGTTTTCGATCAACCAGAAATGGATCTGGAGTGGCATATAGGGGACTATTCTGATATAATGATAGTAAGGAGACAAAGCTGATCATAGAGCACAGTGGACAAACAATAAACCATTTTTAAAGTGTTAAAATGTCCTGTAATAACAAAGAATCTTTAGAAGGAATAATAAGAATTAATGAGGTGTACGGAAGCCCAGGGTCCACTGAAGTAACCTTTTCAGGTTCAGTGAACATTTTGCAAAAATATAATTCTGAAAACTTGTCATAATTTTGACCTTATAATTACAAAAAATGCACAATAGTGCCTGTGGCAGCAATATTTTGAGCTTGGTTTTTGGCAGTAATGAGTTTTATGTTTTTTTAGGCATGTGCCTTGTGCATGTAAGTGAGCTGGACAAAGCAAGAGAGTATATGCTGACAGCAATTGATCTTAGTCACCAGGAGACATCATATGAGGCTCTTGCAACCATACATCTGATGGCTAATGATATCCAAGGTGCAATAAATACTTACACTAAAGCACTGGAGTGAGTATACAATTTTCCTTTGTATTAAAGCTCCATTTTTCGTTTTATAGCTATGTTACATTTCTGCATAACCAGCATAAAACACATCTAAGACATAGTTTGGTTTCTAAGTGCAAAATGCACTTTATTTACAAAGTCACAAAGAGCAATATGCTGTAGTGGGCTATTTGATAGTCATTGTCAAATTAATAGAAGGGAAGAAATGGAAAAATTCAAATGCCTCATAATGTCAAAAAAGAAATAAGGGGAACATGTAAGAAAGGGAAGATAATATGAAGCAATAAAACTAAAATAAGAAATAAAAAAGTAGTTAAAACAAGAAATGTTCATTCTAGGATTCAGTAACAAAGAATATTCATTTTGCATACTTATAATTAATGTTTAAATATTTACTGTCCTTTGATCATATAAATGAAATCCCTAAGATCTACATTATATAAACATATATAAATACTACCATTTATTAGTGCAAGTTAAGACAAAAATGGAAACAAATTTATTAACAGTGAAATAATATAATAAATAACAACTAATTTTTTATCTTCAATGTACTACATACCTATATTGTATAACCTCTATGATTAAGTTAACTCATTTATTATAACAGTTATTGCAGTTTAAGAATATAATTTATTATATAATAAATTTATCATTCATATGTATTTACCATTACTGTAGATGATCTTATTTTTGGACTGCCTAGTTCAATGCAGTGCAGTAGATCCACATAAAATGACTGAATATAATTAACCATCTGTCTACCAGGAAGCAAGAAATAATTACTTCTAAATATTGCCATTGGAATAAAAAATATATTATACAAATTTTTAGCAATAATATATATTTTCAGTTAATTTTTAAATTTACTTCCTGCTAAGTGGTTTGAGAGATGCAGATAATTTATTATATAATACTTTGCCATTTGTATGTGAATTTTTATTAAAAATGCCTGCACTTAATTTCTCTGAACATGTTTTCCTTATCTGTTATATATTCAGAAACTATCATTAAATTCTTTTCTGCTTGAATTTATCTGTACATGAATCTGTAGGAAACAATGAACAAATTATTCTTAGGTGTTCCTTCTGCATAATCAACTCTATTTATGTTAGCATTGCCGGTTGCTCCCTATAGCTCTATGTCATAAGATAAATAAGGATAATTTATTCCATAATACACTATTATGTCCTAAACTTAGGTATTCATTTTTTTCACTAAACTCCACTTACTTACATGAAAGTAAGATGCGTTTTGGGAGAATCTTTCCCATCTTCAGTTGCTCACTGAGCCGCTGTTACTGGAAACCTTAATAAACATAATCGTTTCAAGTAACGGCGGTTCAATGAGCAACTGAAGATTGGAGAGATTCTCCCAAAACATGTCTTACTTTTATGTAAGTAAGTGGAGTTTAGTGTAAAAAATGAATACCTAAGTTGAGGATATATTGCCACTCCATTGTCAACAGCTTTGTAAGTAAAATATTTATACACTATTATTTATTTATTCAAATGCTAAGACAAAAAATAAATACAAGAGGTCTTCACCTATTTGGCCCTGGTCATTCTAAGATGTGACCCCCCTACAAATACAATTTGTGTGCTATAATACATTTCTGTACTAAATCAATAATTAAGCATATTTACTCTTATTCCAATTCATGAAACAATACAAAATAAAATAATGACAGCAACATAATGTGGGTACCCTTGTCTAACATCTACAATCCTTGCTAACCTCTAATATACTATTAAAAAAGTGAGGGCCTTATTAATAACAAATAAAAGGGATGCATATAGGTCATAAACAAATCTGTCAATAAATGCACAATCATACATCCAAGGAGAAACCAAAATTAAAAGCAGGCAACACCTCATTAGCAAGGATACACAGTCTACCAAAAATACATAAACCAGGGAATCCCATGAGACCAATTATCAATTATAGAAACACACCTTCCTACCAACTAGCAAGATGGCTCCTCCAGAGATTTAAAAAATTTCCAAAATTTGATAGCTTAAGTATAAAGAATTCCGAAGAGCTGGTGGAGAAAATCAAAGATTTGTCTCTCCAAAAGGATGATCTTTTAGTGTCTTTCGATGTAAACTCACTTTTTCCCAGCATACCAAAATGCAAACTTCCAACATCTCTTCGAAAATGGTTACAGTCGGTGAAACTGAGCAACAATGAGATTGAGGAATACATCCACCTAACCGAAGTATGTATTAGTCATAATTTCTTCAAGTATAATGATGAATTTAACAAACAAGAAGCGGGTTTAGCTATGGGGAATCCATTATCGCTTTTTCTGGCTGATTTGTACATGGGTAGTTTTGAAATGCACATCAAATCATTTCCATACATTTTCAAAGCATGGCACAGATATGTGGATGATATCTTTGCAGTGGTCAACAAGAAACTCTTTATAGTACTTCTTAGGCTTTCATGGCCGGTGTTGTCATTAAAACAATTAAAATCTCCCGGGCTGTATTGCCGTGGTCCATGGTTTAAGTTACTACCATAGCTTTCACCAACTACTCCGGTTGGCATCTTCAGTGGACGATGAATAACACCTCTAGGTTATAACACCTCAACACCTGTAGGTATTATTCATTGTCCACTGAAGATGCCAACCGGAGTAGTTGGTGAAAGCTATGGTAGTAACTTAAACCATGGACCATGGCAAAACAGCCTGGGAGATTTTAATTGTTTTAATAAGAAACTCTTTCATGATGCTTTGAAATTGCTAAACCTACAAAATAAAGAAATTAAATTCACTTCCGAAACAGAACAAAACAACATGATTCCCTTTCTCAACTTAAAGATTATAAGAACAGGCAACAATTTGGAATTTGGAATATACAGAAATGACACGCAGACTGAGAATTACATAAAGGCAAGTGGATTCCATCCCACAGCACACAAACATGCAGTTCTCAATAGCTTAGCACATAGACTCATCAACATACCTATGAATGCGTTTGAATAAACAAAGAATACCATCATATTATACAAACAGCAAAATTCAATGGGTATGGCCAAGAAATTGTAGATAAGAAAATCAAGAAATTCAAACAAAAGAAGAGGTTAAAGCATGTTACAACATTGACAGCAATAAAAGAATCTACCACATGAAATTCACTTATCATCCTTGGGCCACCAAAAAATTCCAAAAAATACTCAGAGTTTGGGATTACTTTTTCCCCAGTGAACAAGTTTAGCCTAAAAAGTCTGCTCAATTCTGATGATAATGATAGAATACTGAAGGAGAAGAAGCCAGGAATATACAAAATCAACTGTTCAGAATGTAACTAAAGTATATATTGGAAAAACAAAAAGAAGCACTGGAACACTGGAGAAACATAAGGTACGATCAGATAAAGAAATCAACAATTGCACATCACTTTTGGGGAGATAAACATTATATAGAAATGGGAGCGAAATTATTGAAATTCATAGATCGACCTGTTGAGCTGGGAATATGGGAAAAAATTTATATAAGAAAATATGAGGATAAGGTTATGAACTTTGAGATCCCAACAAAAGACAAATTAATTCAGAAGTTCATAAAATGTCCACGAGAGCTACACAAAGTCCTCCAGCCAACCAACAACAAAGCCGATAGTCGATTCGCAACTGAGGATGCAGGCAAAAGCCTGCAAAACTAGTTTTGCATAATTCAACAGTAAGTGGAACGTAAGATTATCAAATCGACTCACTAGATAATTAAGAACATAATAGTCCTCAATTAAATGTACTTACAAAGCTGTTGACAATGGAGTGGTATATATATAAACAATGTAATACAGTTTTTTTCACACTAACTCCATTCACTTACATAAAATTTGGACATATGTAAGTGAATGGAGTTAGTGTGAAAAAAACTGTATTACATTGTTTATATTTAAACATAATAGTCACTTCACTGTATTGGTTCCGACACGAAATTAAATGTTATATTATAAAAGCTATTTATATTATGCATATCTGGAAGTTTTTATCTTGCTTATGATGTCAAAATTCCATTTTCTATGCAAAATGATTATCTTTTAGTATGGTACCTTGTAAAGGAGAAAGGTAGTTTCTTTTGAACCTGTTTCATCATTTAATATTTCTTTTAGCTTTCTTTTCTTACTGGTTTTTGTATAAATGAAACATTTTTCCAGGTATTTTAAAGAACCAGACAACCTTTGGCAGAAAATGAATTTGACTTATTTCGACGGCTGGAAGTGTAACTTTTAAAAGCATTTTTGTAATAAAGCATGGCACAGAATGCTTAAATTTACAATAAATTATAAATATGAATTAATGCATATTAATTGCATGGATGAATGGGTATATTTATTCAAATTAACATATATGTTATTATCTTCACAACCTTTGCACAGGTTCACTGGACCATAAGTGCCTTTAATAAAACACAAAAAGGCATATTTCTTAAATTAGCATTTAAGTTATTAAGCCATAATGCTTACCATATTAAAAATAATAATAATAATAATAATAATAATAATAATAATAATAATAATAATAATAATAACAACGACAATAATCCCAATATTAGCTTAATATAAACATTCAGAACATGAAACCCCCCATGTTAGTAGAATAAGTGAAATATTATGATTGTATATACAATTTTTAATTCAGTGTAATTTCCCCCTTCCCCTCTCCCTGGTTTTCAGCCTTTTCAAACCTAAGCTGTCTCACCTTTGACAGAAATTTGGCTATCTGCTCCTTATTTCTCTGCTGCCAGCTCTGTTAGAGCTAGAAGGTGGCAGGACTTCTTCCTCTATGCCTTATTTCTGCTACACTTTGCTACAATGTGTGACCGCGATTCTTTCTCTCCACATAAGGGGAAAATTCTCAGTCACTTTCAGTAGAGATCCTGATCTGCTGCCATGTTCCAAGCCTAAACCATGCAAGTCCCTGTTTAATGAGTTTAGCCCCTGTTTTAAAAATCATAAGTATGAAACATGCAACAATACTAATTTGGACTATAGAGCAAAGCAAAATTAGTGTGAAACATGCAACAATACAAAGATGTTTTTATAAGAGCATGTTATCTTAATTAATCTGTGCTCTCTTACAGTGAATATAGCATTAAAAATACACACTAATAGGAAGTGTACAATTTATTCAATCTAGTTTAATACCCATACTCAGAATTTTTGCTGCAACTAAAGTAAACATGATATCTATGAATCCATTAGATGATAAGAGAAGTGAGAGTTTTTTTTAACTTCATTTTTCAGATGGTATCCAGATAGTTGTGACTTAGCCACATCATTAGGATTACTGTACATGAAGACTGGTCAGCATCAAAGAGCATTTGAAAAACTCGGTTCAGCTCTTGCACATGACCCCTCATGCACAAGAGCTCTAATTGCTGCAGGGTCCATGATGCAAGTAAGCTAATATGCTTTATTTACACATGTTGTTTAAAGAGGTAGAATTCATAGGCATAACATTAGGGTGTCATAGCTAGAGTTATGGCTTGGAAATCATATTGTTAACACACCTGAAATGTTTTGAAAGAGACCATGTTTTCCATCGTACATTTAGAAGTAACTTATTAAATGTGCATAAACATTGGATATGTTTTGTTTTGCTGAATATTATATTAGAAACTTATGAAATAACTGTGCAGTTATCTAACAGGAAATGATTCTTTCAAAAATTATAATCCTCCTTATTTATACAACTTTAACCTAAATTTTTTGTGAATTAACTTTCCACTAATCAGCTTTTGCAGCATTGAACGGCATACACAAAATTAAGAATGACATAGAAATGCAACATTTGAACAATTTTTGTATATAAAATGCTTAGAAGCTAACATGAAGCTAAGTTAAAGATAAAAGGAAATATACTGTGCCCTGGTTTTATAATGCGAACTGAGGGTATGCATTAGAGGAAACTGGTATATCTTCAGGAGATGCATGATTCCCAATAAAAGTCCATAAATAAATAAAAAAATCCAAATAAAATTGAAGTTAAAGCTACTGATTGAGCTTGTTCAGTCATCCTACATTAATGTATTCAAACCTGTTCACACTAACTCCATTTACTTACATAAAGCTAGACACATTCCGGAAGCTAATTGCTCCATCATCAGCTGTTGAATAACTACTCGAACTGGCAGTTGCACCCAAGATGCTTTTATGGTGACCTTTGATGGTTCTAATAGGAACTTGCTGAGTTTGTCCATGGGTGGGAAATCAAAATTGCAAAAGTTTTTCTTATTTTTATCTTAAAAAATCTTGCATTCTTGGAATCAATTTGGCACAAATTTTTTTGTGTGATGGTTTCATAGCTTGTGAAACATATGAATATATGTTTCATATACTACTAATGAAGTTCATTAATAGTGACCTCGTGTGCTTTCATGACACAAGCATCAATCTGTCTTTCAAATCCTCTGTGATGATAGACCTCCAGTTTGCTCTCCATTATGTGCAGTCATGTTTCCTCATTAAATGGACACCACTTATGTGCTTTACCCTTGTACACAATATCTTCTTTATTGACTCCAATAAGCTAGTGATGAATTTATTCATGTCAAATATGTTTCAGGTTCAAAAATTAAATCATACACACATGCATACACACACACACACACACACACACACACATATATCACATGTGCTTGTACTCATACACTTCACAGCTGGTAAATTAGTGCTTGATATTGTTCTTCATAAAGCACTTTGATAAAGCAATTGATTCATTCTTAAGTTTTGGAAACAATGGATATATAGCAATGGATCTGATGATAAATCTTGACCTTTAACCACTCAATGATATGACACAAGCAAGTAGGTTATGCAAAAGACTGTACATAAAAATTATTTTGTTTTAGAGTAATTCCTATTATGATAAATATAAATTTTAAGGAAGTATTAGAAGTTTTGTCATTTCTTTAATTACAGGGTCATCAGGATTTTGATGTAGCTCTTTCAAAGTACAAAATAGCAGCCCAGTATCTACCAGAATCCACTACTCTATGGAACAACATTGGCATGTGTTTCTTTGAGAAGAAAAAATATGTTGCTGTGAGTCATCAAAAATCATCACCAGTTTGAATATTTTCATAATTTAAATCATTATGTCTAGCTAATTATTGTCATGGCCTAATCATCCAGGAATAAGGACATAGCTATATAGAGTTTAACTAATTAAAAGAGTAACTATATGGTTATTATAACATTGGCTTGCCTAGGAAGATGAAAGGAAAGTTGTTAAATTAGAACCTGCAATTTCAATAAATCACATCATAAATTAAATCGCTATGCTGAATAATAATAATAATATCTAATTAAATATTGTCATGACCTAGATATCCAGGTATAAGGGCATAGTCCTAAGGGGTTTAACAAACTGAAAGAGTAACTGCATGGCTATTATCTTTCTTACTTACCACTTGCCTCACTTACCTGAAAGGAAATTTGTTAAATTAGATACCTGTAATTTTCTAAATCACATCACATTTATAAAACAATGAACAATTATATTCAATGAAATCTTTTAAATTCGAGATACAAAAATATGAAATTTTAAAGAAATAAATCATTTTTATGAAGTGTACCAGTAATTTAAACACACAGTTCTATCCTAATTAAGAACAGGTGCATTGCTGTGGAATCAGACAACCCCATATCTTTGTCTCCTCCCATTACCAGTGTAAATGAAACTATTGTAGACAATTTTGTTCAACTTTCACAAAGGTAAAATCTTTATATTGTAAATCTGGCCCATCTGGTTTTTATATACTTCTTCTAACCTAGTTTCTATTTTATTTCCATACCAAGATACCCTAGACCCATTATTTCTTAGCTGAAGCTGTTTTTGATGGTTTGAGGACTTTTTTTTATTAGTGTTTAATGCCCATTTTTACTACTGAGGCACTATAGACGGTGACACTGATGATACATGAGATGAATGATATATTGGGAAAGGATTTTTTTTTAAGGAAGGAACTGTTTTCCAGGCCTAAGTTTAAGGTACTTCCCTGGCATTTTCCATTTATGAGAACTGAGGAAAACCTGGAAAAAACCTCAGTCAGGGAGGACGATCCTGATGGGATTCGAACCCTAGACCTCCTGCTCACAAGTCTGCAACGTAATGACCTCAGTCACCCGTGGCGGTGAGGTTTGGAGAGCTAATAAATTTAGCAAGTCTAAACATCAGTCTCTCGAAACACAGGCTCCCTGTGAAAGAAAGGGTGACAGAAACATGAGTGATTTTATGTATATGAGATGAATACTTTGAGTTAGGTCTAGAGCATTGAAGATCAGACATATAATAAATATTTTAACTTTCAAAATACATACAAAGGAGGTGATGGAGTATCATTTTACTTTGTAAGCACCCTAAGTCAGATGAAAAGTAGATTGTGATTGAAAAGGAGCATGCATTCATTCTAAGAATGAAAATTACTTATACAAATCCTCTCCACATTTTAACAGTTTTTAAAATTTTGTGAATCATTACACTGTTACTTAAAAGAATCATGTGTCTTGCATGAAATATTTATTAATATTTTTCAGTCACTTTAAAATATATAAACGAATAAAGAAAATATTTATGCTTTTTTACAACATGGAAAATAAAAATTTATACCCGATTTAAATGCCCAGCTCTGTATACTGGGTATCTGGGAGCAGCTAGAGGGCAATTTAAATGACCATTGAGCAAAGGTTTAAAGCTAGAGGAAAATGGATGGCAAGGCTATTTTAGAAGCAAGGATATGGAAAGATATGGAAGGCTATTGGTACCATAAGAGACAAAGCTGCGAAAATTTACAACTCAAGTATTAAAACCAATGATTTTAATAATCATTTTATAAATTTCATTAAGCATATCTGAAAACAGGCTGAAGTTTGCCTAGAATTTCAATGAACTTATGTTCTAATGTCAAATTAACACATAACAATAGTTTTTCTTGGAAACCTGTTATACAAATTATTATAAGATTGCACAACATTTAAAAAATGCTACATCCAAAGATATTTATGGACCTAACAATAAATTAATTAAGACTGTAATCCCGTACATTATTGATCAGTTAACTTTTTGTATTAATCTATTTTGATTACAGATATTTTTCTGTATTCTCTGAAAATATTTAAAATTACTCCTGTGTTAAAAAAAAAGGTGATCCTAACATTGTTGACAACTATATAGACTCATGATGATTGTTCCTATTTTTGCAAAAATTTTGAAAATTATTATGAATAGAAGTTGACCAATTATTTCAAATCAAATAAATTATTTTCTGCATCCCAATTTAGTTTTAGTTCTAAATTATCTACTTTAAAAGCTATTGAATCTTTGATGATATAGCCAATTCTTATGGGGTTTGAAGAAAATTGTGACAGTACTATAGTTATGTTTCGTAACTTGTCCAAGGCTTTTGATTGTGTGTTCCATACAATCATCTGTTCTAAACCTTATTATTATGGTATCACAGGTAATGAATTAAAATTAATAGAATTGTACCTTACAAATCATAGACAAATAACTGTTGCAAATGGAGAAAACTGTCCTGTTGTTGATAAAATATCGGTTTCCCACAGGGCTCTGTTTTGGGTCCTTTTTTATTCTTAGTGATGATTAATGACTTACCTTTCAATTTGAATTTTGATTCCATTTTATTTGCCTATGTCTACTACAAGCAATTGGTACGCCCTGTGGATTCTTTCTTGGCTGCTGATACTAAATTGTTTGTTGCTAATGTTTTTAAGATGAATAATGATAAGACTCAGTTAATTCTTTTCACTTTAAAATAATTTTCAAATAACTCTCATTATGCCAATGCCAAATTATTTGGTATTACACTGGATTTCTAACCTTGGGACTATCATATTGACTCAGTTTGTGTAAAGTTTTCTCATGTTATTTATTTATTAAGCCAATTAAGACAACTTCTATCCAGGGACTACATTGTGAACTTATTTATTTTCCATAATATTTGTAAACTTATGGTGTGCACAAGAAATCCAAAGCCAGTAAAATTTAACTTTTGCAGAAAAAGGCTATCTGCACTATAACTGGTTCTCCATATGATACTCATTGCTATCCCATTTTATTGAATTAACAATTTTAACTATCAATAACCAGTATATTTTTAATTATTTAGTAATGATCAAAACTAATCTGCATCAATTGCAGTGTCAATTTGACAACCATACATATTCTACTAGGAACAGTAACTTTATATTAAGGTCTGATGTCAGATTGAATAAAATCAAAAATTGTTTTTTTTTAATATGTTTTAGATATGTTCAACAGATTACCTCATGATGCCCACGCTGTTAGTTTAAGTAGATTTAAGACTGTTTTAAAAACTTATCTTATCAATAACCCTTTTTAACTTAATGAGTTTTTTTTACTAAAGTAATATTATTATAAATTAATTTCTTTATACTTGACTATTGCCCATACTAAATGTATTTGTTCTAGCAAATAAACAATTGTAATTTTAATTATATGGCAACATTTAGATAAGTAAAAATTGTTTACTTACTCAAGACAAATGGCAAAAGGTTTCCAATATATTGTATCACCTCACTACTTGCCAAGTAACTATCCTGTGCTTTTGTCTTCATCCTTATCCTAGGAGGGAAACAAATCAGCTGTGACTAAGGTTGCCACCATAACAATTAAAGTATCGGTCATAAAAGTTAGAAATATGCTTTCTAAATTCTATGTTTTTTTGAAAATGATTTAACTGATCAATACCATTTATTTTACATTATGTCATGGTTCTTATACATGTCATAATCTTCTTTAGGCTGACAATATTGTTCTTTGTATGCATATGTGAGAGATAGTGCCTTTGTTGTTACTTTATCAAGTCTTTGTCCTTCATATTCAGTTTCTTTACTGAAACAAAATTGCTCCATTTCTTCATTTGCAACAAAAAGAAGCAGTGACTAGTGAGCCATTTTTTGTAGTCTGGAGGTTTCCAGACTTTCAATAAAATATCATATAATGTTAACTTAAAGTGTGAATTTGAACTTGTATAGTGAAGCAAATTATATAATCATATTGTTGTACGACTAGTGAAACTATGCATTCATGTGGCTTCACTTACTTGTTTATATGTAGAACATGTTTCACAGATCATAGTTAATAATTAGCTGAGGATGCAGATGATCTGTGAGACATTTTCTATACAAACAAGTGAAGTAACAAGAGTACATAATTCGACTCAGTCTTACAACAATTTAATTATGAGTATAATGGTTTACAATGGTAGAATTGTATGAATGGATTAAGAAGTTTTAAAAGCCTTTTGGAGAAAAAAAAATAATAATGGATTAGTATCTGCAAAGATAGTGGCAGTTTACTGAGCAACAGTAGCAAAGGTTACTGGCTGATGAAGATCAAAGATTCCATAAAGTGCAAATAAGAGTACTACACTGGACATGTATATACAGAAAGCAGTACAGCCAACCAAAAGAAGATTAGCTTACACTGTATTCCTATTTCCAATGTAATTAGCAATTAAACTCCTTATTAACATCAGGTGTGGAAAGCTAATTGTATTGTTGATGTATTTGTTTATTTTGAAGCTGTATACAGTGAAGATATATATTATATAATAATTATTAAAATGTACAGTAAGTAGGGTGTTTAAGAAATTTGTGTATTAATTAATGGATTGTTGATGTTTACTTCAGGCCATCAGCTGTTTGAAGAGAGCCAACTATCTGTCTCCATTTGACTGGAAGACATTATACAATCTGGGGTTGGTGCACCTGACTACACAGCAATATGCCTCAGCATTTCATTTTGTTTCTGCAGCCATTAATTTGCATCCTGATGATGCAAGTGGCTTCATGCTTCTTGCCTGTAAGTCTGGGTACTGGTAAAGTTTGTGAATAATGTTCTGAGTTAGTATTCCCATTACTATTGAGATTATTATAGCAAAAACTTTTCATGAAATAAGCATTACTGATATATTACTTCTATCTAAAATACCTAATTGTCACTGTAATATGTTTTTTATAATTTGAATGTACCATAGTGGATTCATATATACTCTTCAGAAATTCTATTTCAAAATATTTGTATTTCTTATTATATCTTTTTTTTTATTATTAATAAGTTTTCTGATTCATAAAAAATGTTGTAAGTATTACTATTATTGCACTTAACTCATTATCATACAAAAAGCCTTGAAATTTCCTAACTGAATAGAAATTTATATGCTCCAAATGGCTTAGGAAATATAGTATAACCCTGATTTTGAATGACCTTGATTTAGTGTATGCCTATATTTAATGCAAGAAATTTTGAGTTCCAAAAATTATTCCATAAAAGCAATGTAATTTCACATTCAAAATTATCATAATAAGCACTAGTGCAAAATTCATATTTAGATTAAGAAAATGTTACATTTACCTTATACATCTAACTTTAGCCATGTGTGACACAAATGTTCTTGAAAAGGAAGGTCATATAGTTTTCGCAAGGTCAAAGTCCTACAACATTACACTGTTCAAACAAATACTACTTCACTTTCATATGCTGACTTCATTGGTGCTTAGCATCATAGCATCAGTTTGGTGAACTGTCATTGTGTGTAGCATGAATTA
Organism: Metallyticus violacea; assembly: GCA_030762175.1. Classification (NCBI taxonomy): domain Eukaryota; kingdom Metazoa; phylum Arthropoda; class Insecta; order Mantodea; family Metallyticidae; genus Metallyticus; species Metallyticus violacea. Next base: position 59,221,207 of record CM060830.1, on the reverse strand, counting down.
TCAGCTTGGTTGTAGTTTGCTCATGCATGTTGTTTTGGTTAAGCCAGAGTGGGCTTTGATAAAATTTATTATGACACAAAAAGAAAAACTCTTTCTCTCAAATATATACTTGCCTCATAGACCTAAGGTTGTGGGTTGAAACCTGGCCAGGATCAATGGATATTTTAGGATGTAAAAATCCTGAGTTTGGCTTTTGGAAGTGAAGTACACCATTGGTTCTGTGTTGTAGATTTATAGAAGGTAACAAAATCACAAGCCTGAAAGAACAGACCTCTAAGCAAAATGTATCAGTCATTTGATGCCCTGAATAGAATGGGATGCTAATGACCAAAATTGTTAAAGAGGTTCTTGTATAAAATAAACTTGAACCTATCTTTCTCTCAACTGAAGAAGATTAATGAAGATAATGATGATGGTGACGATGATTATGATAATGGGGATGAATATATAAAACCACCAGCATTCATTGAAGTGGGGCCAAGGTAGACATTGTTTGTAGGCAGTTTATTATATAATTTAAAATGGACAGCTCCTTTATAAAGAGAGTAAATCACTTAGAGATGGACACTTTCAACTTAAAAAAAAAAAAAAAATGAACTGTCAAACATCAGCTCTGATTATTTTGAAAAATAAGGTTTAGTAAAAGTTATGTAAATATTCATTTAGTGGATGTTTTGACATTGATTTTGAGCTACTTTATGGTATAGAAAAAGTTATGTAACTATAATAGAGCATGCAAGGTATGTATCTGCATGTGTTATTGTTATTATGTAAATAATATATGAATTTGGTTCCTTTTTTGTTAACACAGACAAATATTGTATGAAATATGTGCATTTTGTTGAAACCTAAATTTAAGGTTAAAAAAAGTCAGGACTCTGTAAAAATTTGTAGCTGTTAAATTAGTTCAGCACCTTTATGAAACACTAATCCTAACTAAACTATTAAAACCATTTGTCATCAATGATATTTGACCATTCTAGGTAAAAAAAATTACTTTTTTGAGAGGTTGTTGTTGATTTGTTTTATTTACAGACAATCTTTAATATCTCAGGCCATAAGCATTCCATTCAATTTGGTGTGAAATTGCCGATAAATTTTGCTCAGAGGCCTCTTCTTTCAGGCTTGAGGTTCTTTTACATGCCTTAAATCAGCAGAATGGTACCCAAGGCTTATTTCCCTTCTGAAAGAAGTCATATTTAGGATTTTTATGCCCAAAGATCCATCAATCCTGGATGGGTTTGAACCCATGATATTGGGTTTAAGAGGCAAGTATGTTTACCACTACATCCCAGGACCTACTTTCTGAGAGGTGATTTAACATGTGTACCAGGATTAATTGTGAGACAAACTTAAGTCAGCTGCAAGATCCTATAATTAGGGGTTTTTGAAAGATTTTCTTTTTTTGAAAAAAAATTTTAATTGAAATTAAAGATATGGTGTTTCAGGTTTTTATTCAAATGCAATCATTTGTGAACAGCCGTGCATTTGCCACTGTCTACCTCCTGCTCGTTTTGTTGACAACCTGACTATACTTGGCAAAAGATCTCTAGGAGTCTTCATTTGATTAAGAAAAACAAATGCATCTAATGGCAGCTGCTGCATATTCTGTTTAGATTGCTTCAGATATTCAGGATTCCTACTACATCTACTCTATAGTTTCATAGTCTCATTTAGCTGCTTCTTGACTTCACCTAGGAAAACCGTATGATCCTCTAGGAACTGTTATGATTATGTGCTTTACCTGCTGTACATTCTTCTGTACAACAAACAGCTCCAATGCAGAGTTGTTTTTTTTTAAGCATACCTGGGTAAAACAGTGCTCCTACAGACTGCGGAATATTCTTGGCTTTATCTGGGATTAAAATGTTTGTAGTCACCAATACTGATGTGAAGCATCTGTAAACTTTGTGTGTATTGATATCTTCAGTTACATAGAATCTGTTTAAATTCCTTAAGAATATTTATTTTAAAGACTCCATCTCTTAAAAGTTTTAGTTTCACTGTAGTGTCTTTTCAACTTTCCTGTCAGAGCATGGATATCTCTCAGAAAATGTAATAAAATTTATTATAAGGGGGAAAATTTCAGCAACAAGCACCGCTTCCCATTTACTTGCTTGAATTTGTATGGTCAACATGTTTATAGGCATGGCATTGCTATTCAACAAGTGACCTGAAAAATTCAGCTTACCTTAAATATGAGTTGCCAGATAACATGCATACTTGAACTAGGCATCATACATTGTGGATTATGGCATTGGAAAAACAGCAATCATATCTGGATGATCTAAATCTTCAAATACTTCCTCAGAAACTAAATATTTGTTTTGCCTCTCCCTGTTGTTATGGAAAACATTTTTAAACTTAACAATGTCCATCTCATTTTCAGAAACACTATCAATATTACCAACTTTATGAGCCAAACACTAACATGATTTACATTTTCTATAAGCTTCTGCAGAGTGTGAACATATCTTGCTGAAATGGTCACAACAGACACAACATGCTCCCTTTCAATGTTATACTTCAAGGTACCTAGAATTTCATTAATACAATTTGCAGCATCAAGAATAACACACTGTAAAATGTTCTGGAGATATTGAAGTCCTTCCTTCTGGAGGCATTGAAGGTATAATGAAGGTTTGAAAATACAATTTCCATTCTTATAGGTGTGTGTGTGTGTTTTACAAAAGATGTAAACTTCTTTATCCTTGACATCAACTTTATTTCACCTTTCTTCAATTTCCATCCCTCCTTACTGGGGTTTTGTCCAGGTTTTCCTCAATCCTCATAAATAGTAAATGCTGGGGAGGTACTCTAAACTTAGCCCTGGAATGCTTCCTTAAAAAAATCTTTCTTCAATCCCCCAAACTAAAAGAATTGAATGTTGTCTTGAATCATGAGCCAAGGCAATTTACCATCACCTGTACATATTTGTTATTCAATGTCTAAGAGCAAGTTGGTCAAGTTTTTTGACTGTAATGTTATGTATTAATGAAAGCTCTACTGTATTGAAAATAAATTCTTCTTTTAAGTCTTTCACTTGTTTTGCATGATGTAATATATTTTGTAACATAGCTACTAGAAAAAGTCTTGCACTGCATGTGTTCCTTGAGTTTGCAATGTTTATCTAATTCATTGTTTTGTTCATAACGTAAATAATAGTTACAGCATTTCCCAATAATATTATAACAGATACAGCTAATCTCTCAGGCTTAAATACCACAACTCCATTGAAACAAATAACACTATGCTGCAGTGTAATTTTTTAATCACTATGTGCAGCTAACAGAAACAGATGCTATACTTCCACTGAACTAAAGCAAAATGGCTGCTTGCTTCCCTCTACACGTGCCAAGCATATTCATCTTGCTTTTGGCCTGTGCTGTATTGTCATCATTAGCCATTTCCTAGCAATGATTGTGTATGTAAGCATGCCACACCATGGAAGTATGTCATCTTACTGTTGAAAATTAATAAAGTAATATTTGTAAAACTACAAAGAGAAATTTCAGTAATTGTGAATGATATAATTTTCAAAAGAAACAAAAATATTTTGTGTTATTTTAAAAAAATTGCTTTATTTGCAATTTAAATACATGCCATTAGCAGCCTAATTCCGAAATATGCAAATATATTGCAAATAGACACATGAATTTAACATTTTTTTATTGAGATACAATAAAGTTTTAAGTCAATGAAATGAACAGTTAATTGCTAATCAACAAAAGCAAATATCCCATCTATAAGAAATTAAGTTCTGTTATTTGGTTTTGCTTATTCCTTTTTCAGTGTAACTCATTAGCATTTGTAGGTAATAGAATATCTGTTGTTCACAGTGGCTTTGAAGAATCTTGGTGATCCAGAAAATGCAGCTCATGCATTTAAGCAAGCTATGAAACTGAACTCTAATGATCCTACCATAGTACTCAACTATGCCATATTGTTGCATTCCATAGGAGATAAAGAGCAGGCATCCATACAGATGCAACATTTCCAGCAGCTCTGCAAGAACATTAAGAATCTGGATCAACAGGTTTGATTTTTTTTCATGCTCAAAAAGTTAGATTTCCAAATTAACTTTAATATCCCTAAATGAAAAAAGTCAAAAAGAGAGAAAAAAATGTTATATACCTTGCAGGAGAAAGAATATTTTTATTTTAAGTTTTAATTTGTTAGGCTATTGAATAAGTTACCAAATTTAATAGTTTGCTCCACTTACAAGTGGAGAAAAAGAGTGTTAGTTCAACTCAATCACACAATGATCTTAATATATGATTGGCTTCACTGTGCAATGTTCCAATTAACAATTTTAGTTGATAATATTAAGTTTAAATGACACACTGTAAACCAACATATGATGATAATGATCAGTTAACACAATTATGGGAAAGAGAAAGATTTGAGTAAAGTCTTCTTTGAATTAATGAGAGCCCTAGAAAGTGTAATTATAAACAATTTACATAATGAAGTAAAGAACATAGAATCCTTGGAAATAAAAAAGTAGGACTCAATTTAGTAATTACTTTTGAAAAAAAAAATTATAAGCCGTTCAGCTATTCAGCCATACATTATCAACCAAAAATACCTATTAGATAGAAGAAAAAGTATCAACTGGGGGTTACAAGTTCATTCCTAGTACAAGTTTCACAAATGGCTTTTTGTATGGTTTTCTTTCATTCTGATATAGTAAATGCCAGGTAACTTCAGCTGCAGATGACCTCTGGGATCATTTATGAGAGAGAGAGGGGGGGTATTTAGCGTGGATGCAAAAAAAAGAAAAAAAATAAACATATATATTATTCAAATAAGTGTACTTACGAAGCTGTTGACAATGGAGTGGTATATATATAAACAATGTATACAGTTGTTGCAGCACATTTTTGGAATGAAAACCATGAAATAGAAAAATGTCTCAAGTTGTTAAAAACTGTTCAACAACCAAAAGAACTAAACATATGGAAAGGATTTATATAAAAAAAACTTGAGCACAACCTTATGAATCTCTACATTCCAAAAGCAGTCAGCACTTTATTCCAGTTTATCATAAGACCACCAGAGTCAACCAGATACCTACCTACACAACTTCTATGAATGATCCAACAGTTGTTTAACAGTTAATGATAAGACAATTGTTCCAAGAAACATGTCCTGAGTAAGTCCCAAGTAAGTGAAACCATAAAGTGTATTCTAAAAATTTCAAATCAGAAGAGATTATTTATGAGTTTTTTTTTTTTTGAATAGTGTTTAATGCCCATTTTTTTTATTAAGACACCACAGGCGGTTTGTGAGGAATGCTCACATTTACCATGTAAGGAAAGAAAGCGAGCATTGCAACTTAGTTTGCGAACAAAAATCAGACCCACAAAATTATGTTCATTCAAAAAAGGTAATCTAGTAACTCCATGCAGCCTTTGTCATAATCTGTCTTTTAAATAGGCATAAATAATAATTAATTTTACAATATTATAATCAGAAGTCTGTGCACCTTTTGCTTTCATAGTATGTTTTAATACTGCTGGGAATAAGTTTATCTTACCATGTTCCATAAGAAACACTCCCAAAATTCAATGAATTCCTATAGCATGCAGTAAAAAACTAACAAAAAACCCTATTTCATTAAAAACTTTCGAAAAATTATAAGACATTTGTCAAAAAATTCTGTTGAAACTGACACAGTGAAGCTTGTTAAATGTAAATTCTATCTAATCTGTGTCTAACACACTATTATGCTTCACATACTTTTAAATGCGGTGAAACCAGTTTCAAAGAGACATCCTCTCCATCTTCAACCAACTTGACGACTGAGTTGAAGATGGAGAGGATGTCTGTTCGAAATTGGTCCCACCATATTTAAAAATAAGTGAAGCATAAGAGTGTGTAGATGACAGATTAGATAGAATTTACAAATAACTCTATTAAAAAAAATTTAAAAATTAATAACACTAAGGTTCAATTTATAGCAAAAAATTTTATGCTTAGGTTCCCTTTTACCCTGTTTTGGTATATAATTGTTATTCATTCTTTAGGGTCTAAAGTGTGCTCTTTAGTGAAAAATAATAATGTGTCTCTTTCAGATGTTAATAACTGCAAAGAATCTCAGTGCCAGCCTCTCCAATGTAACAGAAACAAAAACAATGCTAGAAGATGTGCCACCAGAACTTGGACCTGATGAAGTATAACAATCAAAACCTCTACTCAAGCATCTTGAATTAATGCTATTTCTGACATAGCATAATGTGTCTGTAGTATACATTTAAGTTTGTGGAGAAGAAGAGCACAAGATGCATTCTAGAGCAGAGGCTGGCAAAAATTGAACCTAAGGCCTTAACAAAAATACTGTCCTGCAATACAGCAGAGGGGAAGCAACTGGACAGGCATTAGATATGCATTGCTGCACCATAGATAACTGTTAGTGAATGCAATACAGACATGTACTACGAAGTAGCTGCATTAAGAAAACAAACTTATGAAATGTGTCTTCTAGTACCTGGGTATGAATAATGCAATAGTAGAAATTTAGATACTTATTACCTGAGCACAGTGCATGTATAAGTTATGTCTTATTTACTTATTATTCATTCATATTTTTCTATTAATTGAGGTTCCATTACTACTTCCAAAATTGTCATTTCTTCTATACAGTTAAAGACATTAGTCTTTTCCACCAAAAAGAAAGAGGAAAAAAACCAACTTTAGTTAATTTATTTTGTACTTGAGATGGAAGGTCTTTATATCAATAGGTTGTCAAAATTTAAAGATGAGTCTTAAGTGGCAAGGTGTCTATAGGTATACTTAAATTTTCATTGTAAAGTGAGGTCATTTGTATAATTTTACAATGTCCTTTTGGGGAAAAAAAGAAATAAATAAAAAAAACAATGCTCACAAAATGCTGCAATGTTGCCAGTAGAGGATCTGAGATATGGATATTTCAAAGGATCCTTAGTTTAAATAAATCAAAACCAACTATATCTGCACATTTGCTTTTCAGATAAGACATGACATTATCTCTTCAAGCACAAATTAAATACTTTGTCTCACATTCTTCTGGAATGTATGCTTGTGGACTTTTCTTTCAGTTTTGGAAGAGATGCAATGAAACCTTTAATGTGAAACTACACTAATTTACAGCAAAACCACTCCACTAGCCATACTGATGTATCAGCATAACATAGGAATGAAAGGGGATGTTTAAGGAAGGGGGTTATTGTCTTTCTGTTTGTATTCAGGGGCTTGTGTCAGTTTACCATCCTCTAATCTAGAGCATGTATTCAGTTTTAATAAGATCTCATTAAATGAAATTCTGCATTGTAATTAACACTGTGATAATAAATTTTTTTAAAAATTGTAAATCTTTAAAATAAATTTTTATGTGGAACTAACACAGTAAAGCTCATGTGAATGTGGATACGTCTAAAAGAACATATGAGGAATTTAAAATACAAACAAACAGAAAAATCAGCGTGGCATATCACTTTTGGACCAAAAATCATGATATAAAGAAAAAAGTCGAATTTTTGAGAGCTGTACAGGGACCAGTTGAATTGGATATTTGGGAAAAGATTTACATCTACAAACATAAGGATCATTTGATGAATTTTGACATTCCGAAAAAAGAAAATATAAATTTTAGGTTCATAAAAGTTTCACCAGAGCAGAACATTGCTTCTGATACTACGTAACAACAACCTTTCACACCAGTCGTCCATGGCCAAAGATGGAGATAACATATCTTTGAAACCGGTTCCGTATATTTTTAAGGTTAGTGAAGCATGAAGAGTTTTAAGACGACAGATTCAATTAACACTGTGATATTCTTATTTTGCTGCTGTGAAAAGTCATAAATTAAATAAGATCATTGAAATACTTAAGAAACATGTAATTAGAAGAACTGCTAAGGAAAACTCATGTCATTAAATGCTTTTTATAGTTCTAAATGCAATGATAAGTAGTTTGAGAGGTGCTCCAATAATACAATATTTAAAATAAGTGGCAGAAGTCAGAAAAACCCCTTTAGTTTCTTTTCCTCCTGTTTTTTCACTTATTTTATATACTTATTTAATTACCACTTTTAATCTTTAAGACTATTTCAGTACATAATTTAGCAAAAATCGTTAATCAGATATTTTCACTCCAATCTATTAGTGCACATTAGTTTTATTTGCTTATAAAACACAGCCAAAGCATATACATGTTTTATACATACATATATATATATATATATATATATATATATATATATATATATATATATATATGTTATGGTCACAGTGAGAAATGCATAAAATTATTATTGATCACAATTATTGATTAATCTAAACTTTTGCCTTTGCTAAGTGTAGGCAACATGCAGAAAATCATTTTATATTTTCTCATTTTTGATATAAATTGTTCACAAGTATTGATTAATGTAAACTTTTGCCTTTGGGAAGTGTAGGCAACATGGAGAAAATAATTTGATATTTTCTCATTTTTGAAATAAATTGTTCACAATTGTTCATTAATGTAAACTTTTGCCTTTGGTAAGTATAGGCAACATGGACAAAACCATTTTATATTTTCTCACTTTTGACATAAATTGTTCACATTACTGTAAAATTTTGCAGAGGCATTGTGCACTAATGTTGGTTTTATCTATCTTTTGTAAATTTATGACCAGTTTCAGCATAATTTCTGCAGTTACCTTAGCTTTTAAAAGCTCAGTTAAATGATTTTACTAAAGTTAGCATTTAACCATAATCCCAATTACCAAAAATCATAGATAAATTGAAAACAGATAGATGGGAAACTAAATATTAAAAAATCTGGTCTTGCATTTTTCTTAGTACCTTCCTCCTATCCCAATGACTTCAAGGAGAAAAAAGTGCATGCTCCAGTGGCTCAGTCACATTAGCACAGTTCTTTCTACTATCATCATGAATACTGTTTCTAGGTTACTGAGTTAATTCAGTAGGCCTGAAGCCTATTTCAGTCCATTGGTTTCTCAGAAATAGTATTGATAACAGATGTGAGAGCCTTGATAACATTCTCCCTATTTTCATTTAGACTTATACATGCTTCTTCTCTTGTTTACCAATGCGCCTTTGATAAACTTTTTACTGTTTTGCTTCCTGGTTCCATGAAAGAAAAAAGTAGTTCCTGGCATAGTGAAGAACCAGAGAAAAATTATAAATGTTTTATCTTAGATTTAAGAATGAGCATGCTTCTTGACACAGATTGCAGCAATAGTGCCAACTAAATTCAAAGAATGTACTGCTGAAGGTTCTTAATGCACTTTTGGATTTAGTTCTGTAATGCATACCTATAAATCTGTATAGGCTGGCTCCGAACATATTGCTAGCATTGTCATAAGATTGACCTCTACAGTCAGTAATGTCATGGAATGTATAGACAAGATTTTCAATGGCTTCGGCTATTTTCAGACTTGTGTCTTGGGTTTGGCAAAAACAAGGAGAAATGCTCAACAGGCTCCCTATTTTCATTAACCTACCTTAACATGAAAGGTAACTGATCGATAGTAGTGCAGTAGAATCTCTACTATTATAGCGAAATATTTGGTCTATTTGACATAACAATGATATAATTTTTTTCACTTGTTCAAAAAGAAGTTCAATTATTTCATCACAAATTATTGAAGATAGATAGCTTACTTGTCCCTGTTCCAGATTTCCATATCATTGAATGTGCTCCACAAGAAAAGAATTGAACTTAGCTATAAATTCAAGAGACATAAACGGACCATTATGTAATAAATGAACTTTTTCGACATGTCCATGTAGAGGCTGATCATGACTTGTTAACTTTTTCACTACTGCAAACACTCTTTTTAGCACATTGGGCAGTACATTTTTTCTACCTCAAAATATGACTGGAATGATTTTCTACAGTACCAAGAGGCTTTTTTCTTATTAAAAGCAAGTAAACAAATTTTGTGTTCAAGTGAATTTTCATCATGAGATACGATACTAGAGATGTTTTTCCAATCTTAAATACCAGGAGTTGCGATTGTGGTCTTGACTCCAAAAAATTTATATGGTTTACAATAAATTGTTTGCAATAAATACTACAGGAATATACTAAATAAAGATGATTCACCATTTAAAAGTTAATGATAAAATACATTTTTGTTCAAATATTCACTAGCTACCAGTCTTAGAAAAATTACTGTTAAATTTTGATTAATTGTACAGTGTAGAATGTTAATTAACTTCACTCCACAGGATCATCACTTACAAGGTTTCAACATGTGGGTCTGTATGGAGAGTGATTCAAATTCGGAAACCTTTCGTCTCTCTTTATCTTGAAATTATTGAATGAATCACTGTTTCATTTGCATTTACCTCTTTCATGGCTGCAGTGTTATCAGCACATACAGAAGTATTTAGTGTAGGTACTTTTTGAAAAGCTCTTAATGAACATTATTCGAAAATGTAAAAGTATATTGGGTATTGCATTTAAATTAGAGAGTTGGAGTTACTTCTAATTAAACCAGAAGTAGAAAAAAGTTGATATATAATATCATTTTTGAGTTCTGGATCCCTTGAGTTTTCATGTCACTGAACCAAAGGCTTCAAAAATTATTTAGGTGGTGCAGAACTTTTAACTAACCTTTTATAGTATATTATCAGTACAACTTGAACTTGAACTAGCAATATTTTTTGCACAAAATGTGTCTATTCTACTAAGAATTTTTTAAACTTTAGTTTCCATTTTTTTTTGACTAATTTATGAAATGCCACATAACTTAATTTTGTGCACTTTTTTGTCACTCTTGTTAATGTCACTTACTTATGTGTGTAAATTACACGCAAGAAAAAAAATCACATTTATACCATATGTAAATAAAAACCAACTCCTTCAAAATTGTACCACATTAGCACAAAGCCTTTAATTACACATATGCCATACCATCGATTAAGTAAATGAATCATTTTGCTGACTGTAAAATAAAATCATTAAGAGAACGAAAATGTTGGTAGGTGCAGAAGCAAATAAAATCATGATGCAGGCAGGCATGGAAGCTTATTATTGGATTTAGCCTCAGAAACCGACTGCATGATAGTAACATTCTATTATTTTAAAAAAATCATGTTATCAATTGTTGCCCTTACTTAAAAATTATTTCATAATGTTTGTCAACTTTTAAATGCAAATAAAAACATTATAATTTATAAAATTAAAAACATGTGTCACTCTTTAAAGCCCCTGCTCCTAGGCTGTTGCCTAATGGGCCTTTATATAAAGTGCCTTTGCCTAAACTGATAAATATCATATCCCATCAATTAACTAAATGCATTATTTTTCTGACTGTATAATAAAATCATTAAGAGAATGAAAATGCTGGTAGGCACAGAAGCAAATAAAATCATGAAGAAAACAACAAAGCAGACAGGCATGGAAGCTTATAATTGGATTTAGCCTCAGAAACCGACTGCAAGATAGTAATATTCTATTATTTTAAAAAAAATCATGTTACCAATTGTTGCCCTTATTTATAATATTTGTCAAATTTTAAATGCAAATAAAAACATAAAATATTGATAAAATTGAAAACATACTTCATTCTTTAAAGCCCCTGCTCCTAGGCTATTGCCTAATGGGCCTTTATGTAAAGTGCCTTTGCATAAACTGATGAATATCCATGCCATCTATATGCAGGTACAACAGTCTGTATACACAGAATTTGTTTATAAAATTAAAACTTATTGTGACAGCTTATGTAGCTTTCTTTTTCATATCTTATGTTTTTCTTTGCACATATAATCACCCTACCAAATATGAAAAATTGCAAGATGTGATTCCTAAAAGAAGCTATTGAAGAAATGCTCAAGGTGCATTCATGCTATCTTGTTGTACAGTTGATAAGTTCATTCCTGCATTTAATCATCTACTCATATGCAATGAATCACTGACATTTGGCATTTTTCAGGAAAGACCTAGATAGCTCACTGTTAAACCACTGTTTAAAAAAGATGACAAATATTTTGTTTGCAATTACAGGGCCTTGTATTATCACTTTTAACAGCATTTTCAAAGTGTTTAAAAAATGAATGCACCTTTAACAGATGATATAATTATCTCAAAAGGAACAATATTATGATAAAATACTAGTTTAAATTCAAGAAAGGAATATTCACAGAGAATGCAGCAGCATTTTTTAAACTTACAAATGAATTTTTTGTCAGGATTAAATAATAGCATGCATGCTGGCAGAATTTTCTGTGATGTTGCCAAAGAATTTGATTGTGTTATCTATAATAGAAAACTAAGATTTTACAAAATAAAAAATGAGGACCCAAAAACTGGTCATTTGTTACCTTGATGGTAGGAAACAAAGGGTATGATTAAGTTGTTTATGCAATAATCAGTATAGTAACATTTTAAAAAATTCAGTCGAGATTGTAACATACATATCACTAAAATTCATTAGAATGGAAGACTAGTTTCTGGAGCCTTCTTCCATTCTATTGAATTTTAGTGATGTGTATGTTACAATCTCAACTGAATTTTTTTAAAATGTTAATACTTGACATCACTGTTACAAAAGTTCACTATATTTTATACAATTAGTATAGTATTCAATATTGGGAATTATTGGATATGGAGTCCCACAGGAGCCAATTCTTGGCCCACTGCTCTTTTTATTTAAAATAAATTATCTGTTGTTATCCCTTGCGATTAAAAGTCATTGTTACTAATGTTCTGTTTGCTGGTGGCACTAGTACAATAGCTTCCAGCAACAATTTTTGTAATCATGTGGGAAAAATAAATTATGTTTTTATTACTAAATAGAACTAGCATATTATCATTAAATATCATACAACTCATAACATATAACCCACCTGATCCCATTTTACAATAAGTGTTCATAATCATACGTTAGACCAACCAACAATATCACATTTCTAAGTCTTCAAGTTGATAAGCATTAAATTGGAAAGCACATATAGTAGATTATATCAAAAATAAAATCAGCAGCATATGCAGCTATTTCATTCAATCATATTATTTCTAAAGTTGCTCGTAAAACAGTTTATTATGCCTATTTCTCTTCAATTGAAGCCTCTAGAATAGGAAGGGCATATGTGCCAAACTTATATATAAAAAATTTCATTCAAACTTGCACAATATTTTCTTTCACCTCAGCAAGGCAGTTTCAATGGAAACTTTGTTCTTTAATAAGGCTAATGAACCAAAAAAGCCACAAGAATGAAACAGTAAAGTTCATAGAATATCAAAAGGTAAAAATGGTATGTTGATAAATATGCAGCTACTATTCTAATGGCTTGAATTAGAATTGATTAGAATTTGGAACAGGATTTGGTGGGGTTCCACAGTTGGTCGATAATTTGCAACGGTTAATATAGTTGTTCCAATGTAGGGGGGATTGATGGGTTCTCAGGGTAAATTTTGGACTGTTTTTAATGACTTGAAAGTCATTAGGGGGGGAAGGAGATTGTTCACTGTATTAATAAGTCCGGCACTGTTTGAACATTTGATTTATTTAACAACTTGGCAGGTTACTTCCTGACGGCTCATAGCTGACCTCACTACACACTTAGACCTACCTTAGAAATGACTTACACTGCCCTCAACTGAACTTTAGAAATGACCTAGACTGATTACTTTCGGATGACTTAGACTGCCTGCTTCCGTATAGCTCTTGAATGAATCCTCTTATGTCTTTCGCGTCTCTTGTATGATGATGTCGTCTGAATCTGAATGTGCGAGAGACTGAATGTCCCTCTGACTTCTGTACTCCAGTTTTTCTACCACATCGCCACGCCTTTCGCTAAATTAACTTCCCTCGTATATTATCCTATTTCCGTGTTGTATGTTCATCATTGGCTATCTTAAAAATATTTATTTGTAACTAAGTTCTCCTTATTGGTTGACTTTTATTTGATGACCATTGGCTAGAATTATTCTTTCCCCCCTGATCTAATGTCTTCCCACGAGCTTGAATTTTCCAAGAACAGCCTGTCATAAATTTCGGCACTTTGCTTACATGCTGATTTCTATTGAAAAATCTTTTCCCTTCCTTATTTTGTAGATTTCCAAATGTTCTCAGAAATAACACACGTGTTGATGGACTGTATTCATGTATACCCGGCTTGCCTATAATAAAACATTTTCGTCTCCGTTCTGACATTTTCATTTTCTCTTAAATCATTGCTCTGTCTGATTTTGTTCAACTACTGTCCCGTTACGGCCACATGTTTCTCTTATTGTCAACTCCTAAGTATTTCCTGGGCAGAAGGTTCGTGACCTAACAAAAGATAGTTACCCTTTCCTCAGCCTTGTCTAAGGAGCGGCCAGCGATCGAGGCGTCAGGTATACATCTCTGTCTCTTTCTAACATCTTTTAGCACAAAATGTATACATAAACCTTTTGTAAGTTACAAGTTACAAATTATTTCTATTTCTGTTATACCTATCTCTAAATGATTTTCTTATACCTATACATAACAATTACCCTTATCCAAATCTAATGCCTTTATAAATATGACTCTGCAGCCTTTAGTTATTACATTAATAAAGGCAGCCTTATTTCCTGCTTCAAATTAGTATGATTTAATATGCTGGGGTAACTCTGTTGAAAGCAAATGGATTTTTATATTATTAAAGAACACAATATAAATAATTTATATTTTAAATAACAGAAAATAATCTAGAGATCTATTTTGAAAACTAAAATTTTAACACTTCCTTGTTAGTATATACTTTTTTATGGGCTGTTATATTAAAAATAAGACAATTCATTAAAATTTGCAAATACATAACATAAACACTAGATAAAAGAGTAATTTGTATAGGCCTATTACAATTTTATTCTGTTATCAAAATGGAGTTTGTTATCAATGTACAAGATTACTATATTAAAATATATAACACTCTCACAATAATCTCAAAGTATTATCATCTGATGATAGGGAAAGATTTAAATCTGCTCTTGCAGAGTATCTCTTATTCACACATAGTACTAAGCTAACAAATTCATAAATAAATAATCTATACCATCCAATTTCATTCAGATATACTTTTGGGGGGCTTTTCTCTCATGGAGTCTTTCAACCATCCTTCTGAAGAAATATAACACATAATAAAATAAATCTTTGTTGCTGCAAATAGTAAAAGTTAATTGTAATAATGTAATCTAATTAGTAAAACACTGCTATTTCTTATGCATCCAGTAAGCATGATGGCTAATGACTATTTCTCTCTCAGATTTTACAGCTTTTTTTGTATGTATTTCTTCACTGATATTTGAATTTTATGCATATTTTAGCATTGAAAACATTGAAAATTACAATAACAAATACAGGCTTCCCAATAAAATTGGAACAAATGCGTAATTATCTATTGTATTACGTGCACCACATATCTGCTTATACAATGCAAAACCAGTGTGACTTCCAGAGGTCTGTGAACCATAGTTTGAGAACTACTTGTTTTCCTGATTCAGCCAGAGACTTTTGCCTGGGGGACAAAATCAACATGTGGAGTGCAAAGAATTTTAAAGTAATAGTTCTCAAACTATGGTTCAGAGACCTCTGGAAGTCTGCAAGGCCCTCCCAGGAGGTCCATGAAGTATTATAAGTACTATTTATAGTATTTATTCTTGATTGTATTGATGAATTATTTTATTAGATAATAAAAGATTATATAATTTATGAAACACATTTATTGAAATAAAAGTAAATTAAAATCAAATTGGAGGAGACTATTTTTTCAGGAGGGAACTTTCAACAGATAAGCAGAAAACTTCATATGTATGCATTCATAATTTTTCTGTTAACAGTACACATCTTTCAGCATTACACTGCACTTGCCTGCCCCATAATTTCCCAGACTATCAAAGAAGGTCATGAAAATATTGATCCTTTCTTAACCACTTATTTACAAAGCATTTTCAGTTCTGATTTATCTAAAAAATAAATATAGACAGTGTAAAGAAACAGAATCAGAAATCAAAATACAAATCTGTCCCATTAAGCTTGAATATTCAGGAATGAAAATTATCAAGTAATGTTGCACATCATTTATTGTTATATATTATTAATATTAATGCTTTATATAGTTTTGGAATGTGATATTATTTATATGATTATTACTATGTATTAATACAGTACAATAAAACGATAAACATTGAAAAAATATGCATTTATTATTTTTAATATTTTAAATTTTCAGATGAATTGCCACAATTTAGAGATTAAAAAAAATCGTGTACAACAGTAACTTTTTTTAAAATATTATTTATCACTTGTTTTTGCCATTGAGGCTTTACACGTGGCACAAACCAGTATACAGTATAAATATATGTTAGTACATAGGATGCAGATTTACGGAGTTTAATCTTTGGAATCTGTAACAGTGGGAAATCTTTAAAGGGGACCATAGCCAAGGAAAAGTTTAAGAACCGCTGATCTATGCTATTATTCCTCTGTATATCAGATTAGTTAAATTAGGAGAAAAATATTTAATCTCATATTTAGCAATAGCATGAATCTACTATAATATATCTGAGAATTGAAATATGTTGCATAATTTATTTAAAATATGGCCATGACCTGAAAATTACAATGGGTTGCAAAAGAATGCACTTAAGGCTGCAATTTGAAGAGACTATCTGGGCTGTTATTAAAGGTGCATTGGTATTTATAGCTTGGCATCTGTTCCTACCAGGGTTCGAATTAACGGGAAAATGGGGTATTTCCCTCTCTCATCAAACAAAAATTCCTTCCTTGCTAGGAAAACACCTTTCCCTTCCATTTTAGAAACGTCAGTATGGCAAGTTTTAAAATGACAAGTAGCTGCTAGAAATACGCACGTTTCTCACAATGGCGCTCTGCAATAAATCACCTGCACAATGCGTTTTAGCAGCATACATAATCAAACAAGTGCTAGATATGCAACAGTAGACACACTGTTTTATTTTCTTTAAGGTTTATATTACTGTTTTTTGTCTGTTACTTTTAAGCCGACAATAATCTACCTTTATTGTATGCTATGACAATGAGTGCAGTGGTTGATATTCTGCGGTTGTTAATCGAGGTGGATGTTATTAATATTTGGTTGAAATGAATAAATTTGCGATAAAAAGCGTAAAATAGCGTAGACAAAAATAATATAGGCCTATGAGAGTCTCAAGCGTCAAGCAATAAGTCTGTTTTCTAGTCGAAAAGTAAGCATTCGCGTTCAGTGGCAGGAATATGTGTCAGTGAAACATACAGTGGAAATTGCGCAGTCTACATCGGAGGATGTAATGACGAAGTGAAATTCGAAAAATGGACAGCAAACTCTTTCACCAAACAGTTCCGAAGGGGTTATGTGCGTACTGTTCAGAAATTCAAAATCACGTGTATTATAGATATTGAGACGACTTTTATGAAAGGTTTGAATGAAAATAACAATAAAAATTATGAAATCAGTAATCGCGGAAGCAGTAAGTTTCATCTGAAATGTGAATGGATTTTAATTGCGGGGGGGGGGGGGGGAGGCAATAAATAAGACTCTCACTAAAGGTTTCAGGAATTAGAAAGAAAAGTATCTGGAGAAATTACAAGTGATCATGCGTCCATTCTTACTTTTGAAAAGTTTATGTGAATTGCAAGCATTAAACGGATTAAATATTGGAAGGATGCTTCACAGATCATACCTGTTTGACGAAAGCACTAATCAAGCAAACGAATCATGTTTAATTGTCTATGTTCATTGCGTCTACGATGGTTCACCATGTAACATATCTATGATATAGTAGGGTTAAATTGATCATCAGAAAAAACTGTTCTTGACAGTATTACATCTTGTTTTATTAGTAACTGTATTTCTGAAGAGATTTTATCTAAGCAGTTGATAAGATTTGCTTCGTATAATTTAAATAGTAATTCAATGGGCGAGGGGAAGGAATTCAAAAAGAAGCACCTACATGATAAATATAATCCTAATATTATGGTTATTCATTATTTGTATCGTAAACTGGAGCTTGATGTAATATATAACATGTCGGTTCTGCTCCATTTCAAGTCCTTCGTGGATACATTGTATTCTACTTTTCTATGAGTCAGAAAACTCAACGCGAAATGACTGAAATTGCCATGACATTGGGACTTGAAAAAATGGGAAGGATATTTGACATTCGCTGAGTAGCATCTTTATGCATAACCACGACAGCTATGATGTCAAGTTAAACATTTATCCAGTATTTTACAAGCCGAGCAAAACGATCATTCACTGTCTTTATGAAGCAAAACAACATTTCGTGGATTGCTGCAGAAAATGGCATCGTGGAATTTCATCATGGAACTGGTTCTATTTAGGGATACTCTGGTCACTTTCCCTGTACCTGCAGTATAGAAACTCTGACACTATAACTGCTTCTTCAGAAATAAAACTTTGCGTTGGCTACAAGGTAATACAAAAAATGGTGTTCATCTTCAAGCAGTCTAAGTTGGGGCGGTTTTAGGAAGGCGTATGTTGATTTAGGAGGGCGTAGGGTGGGCGATTTGATAGGTTAGACGATTATTGATGTTTGTGTCGATACCCCACGTTGGTTGCGGCATATGGAGCGGTTTTAGTAGTTGGCGTTTGTGGCTTTAGAACAACAATCCAACAATCAGCACTCAATAAAAACAATAGGAATTTGTTAGGCAACGGCGAACAGTCCGGTATAGATAGAATAGTATCTTGAACTTGAATAAACTTTAGCGAAGAAGTCAATCTCTTGCATCTTTTGTACCTTCAAATACTAAAACTTTTATTGCTGAGAAAGAAGTTTGCTAGTTCAAGTAAGCGAAGAAAAGCGAATTTATTGGTCAACCATTAAGGAAACTGATGCAAAGGGTACAAATAATACAAATAATCCCCTTCGCATTCCAGGGTTTAATAAAAGACACCGAAACCCCCTTACTCGCAATGCGAAGGGGATTTCGGTGTCTTTTATTAAACCCTGGAATCGAATGCAAACAAACACTAGCGTCTGTGATGTTCGTGATCATTAATGGACCATGTCTAAAAGATTTTTCTGCCGTGCGGTATGCAACAGAGTGGATAAGGAGTGAACATATCTATGCAACAGACACTCCACATAGAAAAGAGACTGCAGATTTTTTTATCACATCAAAGCAAACTGTTCCTGTAAATTCGGTGAGTGCATTCTTTTTAGAATATTAAATCGATCTGCAACAGAATTGCCTCAACGTTTCATTTTGTTTGGAAAATGTTTTTAAAATATTGCATTCACTAACACCTATTAGTAGGAGTGTCTATATCATTGTGATATGAAAGCATTACACAGAAGTTATCAATTCATTGACCTATAAACTTTATACATAGACGTTACACATATAAAGATAGAATAATGGGCAGTTCTAACTGTAAGCTATGAAATTAAAGCATAAGGAAAAGAATGCCTAAAATTATATTTTGGATGTTGTTAGCTCTATAATCGAGAAAGATTGTTTACGTTCTATGAGATTTTTATAGTTAAGCCTTCAAAGGTCAACAGTACGAATTATTGATTGATTCTCAATATAATAAAACCGCCACGGGAGACCGAGGTCGTTAAGGTGCAGACTCGTGATCGAGAGTTCGAATCCCGCCAGAACCGTCCTTCCTGGCAGGTTTATTTCAGGTTTCCCCCAGTCCTAATTAATGGCAAATGCCGGGGAGGTACCCTAAACTTAGGCTTGGAACGCTTCCTTCCTTAAAAAAAAAAAGCCTTTCCCAATATAGCATTTCATCTCATGTACCATCAATGTCCACCGCATGTGGTGCCTCAGTAGTAAAAACGGGCGTTAAATACTAATCAATCAAAAATCAATATAATAAGAAATTAAAATACAAATGTTCTTGTGAAATTTCGATATTAGTTTGATGGTATTGTTGCAGTGAACACAGAATTCAACAAACTACTCAATTAACGGTGAAAAATAATGAATGTTTAGACTGATTAACAAAGGAAGAAAGAAAATGGCAGTAGTTTGTTTTTTAGTCTATTAAGTCGAGTCATCAACAGGCAAATCACATGTTTCGTGTGAAGCCACAATAACGGAAGTAATTGTTGGATACAGTATTACTACTACTACCTCGTAATTAGATACGCTCCATGGAACAAGAAGGGCTCATCTCTTTCTCTGTAAAAGAACGTCTTATTTAGCAAATGGAAGTGAATTTGCTAGGCTGCAATTCCCAGGCAATGAAAGCAATCTCTTGAGAGCTGGTGGCTAGTGAACACGTCAGAAAAAGCTCTAATCTGTATAGACACGTGGAACTGGAGGTGAAATGTGTTGCCTTTCCTTTTGTTTACCTTGTTTAACTAACAGGATCGTTTCTGGGTTTGATTGTTGTTGAGAAAAAACGGTTAGCTACTATCAGGAAGGGATTTACCTACAGCAATCTTTCAACTAGTGGTTCGCGTACCCTGCATTTGAAATGTTAGACTATCAGTACAAACTATGAGGTCTTGGATGTCTAGATAATACCACACGTTTCTGTAACGTTTGATTGGTTTTTCTACTGTTATTTTATGGCATTTAAGTAAGCTTTTCTCTTTGTCAGTTGTTTTTATTGTTACTGCTAATGCGACAAATGCATAAGTTGTGTTAGGAAATGGATACATTGTTATAAATACTCTTGCTAAAAGACCAAGAACAGATAATGCAAAAGGGCATTCCATGAAAAAATTACCAACATGAATGGAAAAGACAATCCTACTTTTTTAGCATCTGCAAACGATACTACACTAAGACGAAATAAGGTCGTCAAGTTCAGGGTGATTCCGCATATTTTGTGGGATGGATTTACTTACAGCGTTGAGGAAAATGACGTTATTCTCCAAGGCATAATTGTTTTTAAACCTTTTATGAATTTATGAAACTATCTCACGTTTTATACTTTTTTCGGCAAAAGGAACTTGAGTTAGAGACCGCTAAGGAGAAAATTCTTCACGATAACGCGCCTGTACACACAGCTCTCGTTGCAAAGGAAGCTGTGAAGAAATGTGGCTTCAAGGAGATCGACCATCCACCCTACAGCCCAGCTCTAGCAGATTGGATTATGCAGAATCCAAGACAACATTTCCTAAAAGGACAAACTTATCAGTAATTTCTTTAAGTTTTAGTCTCCTGTCACTCAAGAGCGAACCGTTCGGGTGTCAGTATTTCTACGGTCGGTAGGCCTCGTTGATTTATCTTGAATGTTTTTTCGTCCTAATCGAAACTGTTTAGACAATCCTTTTAATTGGATATAAAAAGTTTTTAATTATGTGAGAGTAATTCCTTCCTTTGTAAACTATTCATTACTGCAAGGAACTAAATTTTCAACAGTATGAAATTAGTAAAGCTCTCTACAAGACACTGACAGACAATGTTAACTATTGTTGAAAGATAGGGCTATTTCCCGCGCAAAATATTTGCCGATTTCTGCGCTACAACTTAGCCGGAAACTTAAGAAAAGGTAAAAATCACCATTATGGCTAACATTTGTTCTATCCATTTCGGCTTGGTGCCAACATTTCTTTCATATGCAGCTGCTATCCATTTCATTTTTAAAATGCTATCTTATTTCTGATGCTTTCATTGTTCTGTTTAGAATTTCGTTTTTATTGCATCTATCCGTTCCCCCATGTTTAACATCCAGAATTCGGTACCATAGAGCAATGTTTGCCAAACTCCACGAAATAGTTATTTAGCATGTGTAGCGGCGTTCTCCTATGAATCCAAAGTTTGCGGGTTCAAACCTGACTGGGATCGATAAATTTTTCAGGGCATAAGAATAGTCTTCCAGGAGAACTTTAAACCGTGGGTCCGTGTCATTATTCCATACCTGGAAAAAGCATGGACAAAATTATACGCTATTTCACGTCCAAGAAATACCTTAGATTCTTGTCAGATGACGGGGCGATGAGCTTACCACCTATCCCTCTGTTCTTTATCGGGAAATAAGCATATTTGAAAATTTCTGTGGTAATTGAAACCCCTCTCATGTTCTAGGAACGGAACGACCTGTTCTATCAACTTATTAACATTTAATCTCTAACAATATTAAATAGCCTCTCCTATTCATTATTTCTATCTTAATAGACAATTAAATGAATAAATTATTCACACCGAAAAGGGGGAAAAAACTTTTCTTTTGTTCTATAACTGTGTTAATTACATTTTCTGCTTATATTTTATAGTTAATAAACAAAACATGTTATATTTACCGTAAAAGAAAACAAACTTTTACACAACTTAATTGTTAAATTCATGAGTTTTTCTGAGTTAGCCAAGTTATACACGAAGACTCACATCTGACAAGGGAGTCTTTCACTTGCCTTTGTAATTTAAGTACTTTTTTCTGTTACATCTTACAGCGTTTGAAACATTTTTTTCCCCGTCATTTTAATTCGTCCTGTACAAGAGAAAAACTACGAACTAAGACAAGTCCATTTCTCTTTCGTTTTCAATTAATGTAGAAATATTTTCATTCTTCTTTTGACATTGTTATGGGATAAACAAATCCTACTGAAATTATCAATTTGCCACATGACCCCAACAAGACTTAACAAAATATCCATCGGTGCAAGGTCTCATATATTTACAATTTATCTTTCAAATCTTGTAGTATTTTTGTGCGTTTTATACCTAAATAATATATTATCCTTAATATTCGTATAAATAATAAATATTTGCACGTTTATATTTAATGAAAAATAATTAGGATTATGAGTTTACTAATACATTTATGACAGCAAGGTGAATTTAGTCGAAAAAAACGTAATAATTAAAAATTTAAGTATATTTATTTATTAGGGAAAGATAGAGCTAACCTATAACTGCATGTGATCTATATGACACATGAATAATGACGTTGCATATGTTACTAAATGTTTCTTATAGTATTTAACCTCAACTTCAACACCTCGCATTCTTCCCATCAGCCCAAAAGAATTCTTCATCATCCCTGCCTCTTGACATTTACGTTTCCGAGTATTTCTGTTTGAAAGCGACATAAAGAGCCATGGTAAGGAGTGTATACTCGCTCTTGACTTCTAACACAGTATAGGTGTAAGAATCATTACTCCAATAAGGGATATGTCGCGACACAGTTTTGGCAATGACTGCATTAAAGAATGAGCCATAGGTCCATACCTTGTAAAATTGGAAGAATGTTACAGAAGAATGAGTACATACCATAATTTCTCGTGCTAAAATTCAACTTTAAATATTTTATTAACTTAATGCAAAATATACAGGTAGTGCTAGTTTCGGTTCCTGCCTACGAGAGGTTTACAAGTTGAGACATAACAAAATGGCGGTGACACGCAACGAACAATATGCTGCTTTGAAAGTCTGCTTTCGAATCAAAAATACTCATTTGAGACCTACTTATGCAATATTACAAGGTGCCTATGGATAGTTTGTTCTTCTATATAGCGCAGCTAGAAGAGGTAGTTTAAAACGTGTTAAGAGGGGAGGCAATTAATTTCAAAGGAATGTGAAATTAATATTACAAAACTCAAAAGTAAAGATGATACCAAATACAACAAACATGTTATCACAACACTTAAAGGATTTAGTCTTATTAGTTCCCACTCCACAAAAACAATGTCGTTTATAATATAATGCAATCTTAAAATAAACATCAAAGATGAAATTAATACAAAATTAAATATTATAAAACAAACAGACAAATAAACTACAGCTTAGATATATCTATGATGCCATGCCCCATGATTTTAAATGAAACTATTTAAGTTTATATTCAAACTGAACAAATTCACTTTTCGAAATTATGAATTTTAAAGGAAATAATGTAATAATAATAATAATAATAATAATAATAATAATAATAATAATAATAACAAATATTCACGATTATATGATCTTACTCTACAATAAACAATATGTAGATGTAGGTCTGAGGATAAAAGAAATGTATAATGAAAGCGCAAATGCTCTCTGGCATTTGCCTTAGGGTATGGAAATACTAAAACCTTACTGGGAATCGAATCCAGAACTTCCGGATTAGTAACTGTGAACTATTCCAATAGACCAGGGAGTAGGTTTCAATTAATTTATACTTGGTGCTCATTTTGTAGTGTTTTCCTAAATTATTTCTCCAGTATTTTCTTCATCCTTTTAATAGCTATAGGAGGAAACAATGGGTCAACATCCATCACTACGCTTGCAGTCTATAATGGGCCTGAGCTAAGTTCTAGCTAGGAGAAACTATCTGAATAAAGGTCAGTGGTGTTTAGACACGGATTTAAAACAGAGAACTGCTGTTGCACTTCCAGTTTGGTCAGAGTAAGTTCATAAGAACAGCTGGAAATGGCGCAAGGTTTCTACGTGGCCTAAAAGCCCAGAACAGCTATTTTCGTTTCATAATTTCATGGTAGCAAAGAGCAGTGGGATAACCTTCCTCTGTTGACAACTGAGTAACCGAAGCGTGCATTGGATACGATTCCTGAAAGTGCCGTTGAATTAAAAATGGCGCAATGTTCGCCGGAAGAAAATTGCTAGACCAGATTTTTGTGTTTATTTAAATACAATACACCCACTACTTTTAAACTTTAACTCCCATATTTCAACTAAACTCACTCTAAACTCTGGGATTATGTGAAAGAATAATATCAATAAGTTTATACATATTTAAAAAAAATGTCCTCGCTGTGCTAGGTTTTCGTTATATAGTATTAATTTTCGTATTCCCTGGTCACAGCATATAGTTGTAATATTCTGGAGGCCAATGATGGAAATATCCTCGCGAAACAAACCGCGCACTTCTAATTAAATAAAATTACCAACAGCCAGGGGGTAGGCAGAGAAACCGTCAACAGGCATTGCATCTCTCATATGATTCACGAAGTACTTTCGTCCTGGAGGCATTCTGCGTTGTGTTTACTAAATTAATTTTTGACTAGTTTGCCAAGCATCACATCTACGCGACCTACAAAATGAAACGAACGCAGTAATTTAAATAGCAATATAGAATTTCCTGGGGAAGTTAACAAGCTCATATTTCAGATTCAATTTCCTCCTCACGATGCTTACTAAAGCCGGAAAATTGTGACGCACAATTCATGCTGCAAGACACGACTTCTAGCTAAAGCATGTCAAAGAAGGAATGATGCAAATGTCTGTGCTACATTATATGGAAATGTGACGGTGCACGGTTAGAGTAAAAACAAAGCAGCATCGCAACTGTATTCCCTGTATTAGTCAAAACAAAATACTAATTCAGGAGTTTTATGAAGAAGGAAAAAATGAATGCTCTGGAAAGAAATCTGCATATAAATACTGCATAAAATTTATTATTAACAACTTTTAAGTTTTATTTATAAAATAAAACAATAATAATAAGTTAAAGTCACGTTTGCCGACGACTCTTGTTCATAAAATGACTGACTGTAAAATAACACAATTTCATTATCTAATAACAATTAAGTTTAAAGTTAAATACATGTACTTTGGGCCAGCTTTAGAAGCTCAAAGCACTAATTCATAAGAAAAATAAAAGTAATAAATGAAAGGAAAAGAGTAATTGGTAATTTAAATTCTGTGAAAATTGAATTGGGTACATGAAATTGGATCTTTACAAATATTTTAATACTTTTAGGGTTATGATGTTTATAAAAATATAGTGAAACTACACCAATCAAAAAATATAGCAGCATTGAAATAAGGGGGAGAGTAACGAAATAAAACATATTAAACACGCATCTTTATCTTAGAAATGAAAGAATGCCGAATGCAAGTTCATGATTATAGAAATACTGAAACCTTCTTGTTTGCCAAATTCATTCGTTCATACAGGAAAATGTGCCATACACACTAAGTGTGCTACAGAACATAACCGACCAAAATAAGGACATTAATTTTCCGAGAGCTGTATAACCCCATCACTTTTGTTACCACTTATCCGCACAGTAAATTATTGAGTGTAGCTCGCCAAACTTTAACCGCGATTCTCCTTTGTCATCCGACTGATGTCGTTTCAGGTGGAGTGGAGTGAGTTAGCAAACGCGCAATGTGTTGGAACTCATATACCCTTTCTTACTCTATTCTTCAGTTGCTCAGTTTTTCTTTTAGGTAAATTTGGATCATGCTTATCTTTTTTGTACCTCTCTATTAGTAGAATCCTTGACAAACTCGGATTGGCTATGAATGAGCTCTGTGATTATTTGCTAGAAGTTTCTAAAGGGAGCTGGTTTCTTGGTTATGTGTGCATAGGTATGCACTTCACTTTCCAGGTCAATAATTTGGAACTCCCCAAAGGGTGCTACGTAATATATTATCATTATCATTATAATTTTTCCCAAGCAGTTGCTGTCATATGTAAAATTTTGGGACAAATATTAATGTTGTTGCCCCATCCCACCTAATTCCGAGTAACTAATACTATCATTTCCGTCTAAACAGTAACATACTGCCACCAAATATCTGCTAATTCTCTAGCGTTGTCACTGTTACTTTTGTGCATAAAAATTTGAGCAGAAACTATGAATATTTCCTGTTTATCATATTATTAAGAATATCAAAAATTTGAGCAGAAACTATGAATATTTCCTGTTTATCATATTATTAAGAATATCTGAGAGTGCCTTAATAAATAAAGAATAAATTAATAAACTATTTACTCTTACTTCTGCACCCAAACTCTATTAGCACTAAATAAGTACTGAAAGAGATTTCAGAGACGTGACAACGTTGTTTTACACCTCATTCCTCACGGATATCGTATCAACATAAATCAAATAAGTAACTGGACGGCTCTAATCTCAGTTACAGAAAATAAAAGATATAAAGACTTGTCCCGTATTACAAACAATACTTATTCTATGATATTTTCATCATTATTATACTGAGAGGGAGCTATGATGGAAAATTACATGTTCATGGCAAAAGTATACCTAAGCTTATAGAGTTTAATTGTGAGATGCATTAACAGTTTTCGATAGTTAAAATTAAAATACTTGATAGAAAATTGTGTATCCTAGTGAGACATTCTTAAACAGAAAAGAAATCAATGTTCAGTAGACATAAGAATATCTTTTTTAGACAGTACAAAGTGATTAAACACAATGCTGCGAACACTACCAATGAATGTAAATGCTGCTTTCACAAGGAACTGTTTCGAGTTGAGAAGCGGAGGTAATATCAAATCATATAATTTGTTTAATAATTCTAGTTCACGTTTGTTATCCTTATATTACTTAATACACGTAAAAAAACGAGTGTGCTTCTCTGTCTGCCGTTGCTTCCAATGTGTTTACCACTCGAGCGCCGAGAATGGCAGAGAATGGTTATTTTGCAACGGTAACTGTTATATACCGGGTAACTGTTAAGTCAGTTATTTGCTGTAAGCAGAAGATATGATCTAATTGCACTAGTATGTTTCATGTTTGTTATGTAAGCTCTAAATTGCTATTCCAAAAATATTTTAAGTACTCCATAAAAGATTTAGGTGGAAATGTATCCTACATTTCAGTCATCTGGTATATCTTTACACTTAATCGTTTTTTAAGCTTATCTAATTTGTCAATACCTTTCATTTTGCCTATGTGACATCAAGCAAGCTATAAACTCGTCATTCAATTCTGTGAGCAGTCATGTCTGCAAGAGGAATGCCGCACCGTCAATAAGCTCCATCAAGCATGTTTCATCCACCAAATTACTTTTCCTGTTTATTATTTTGAAATTGTTACTTGAGTCCTTTCACCTGGAATTACTAACTTTTGAGCTTGCTACATAACTGTTTAATATAACGCAATCTGAATTCATGTAGATAATATATGTTGATTAGATATATTTTATGAACCTTTTAATTTTGAAACGCTTCTGCCAAATTAACCAAGACGCGATTCATAACTTACATTGGCCTCCTTAGGTTGCGTGGCGTCCCTTCGTCACATAATTAATTTTTTTTCCCTGCATCTTTTTACATGAGGTTTAAAAACGTTTAAAGTGTTATGCTGTAATAACTGAATTTTTAAAAATTAACTGGAATACATTTTATTTTAATAAAGTCAATTCTACATTTGAACAGTAATTCAATGTCAAAAGTAAAACTTGGAAAACATGCCATCTGAATTTCAAATTACGAAAGGATTTCTTCAGGAATGCTACCTATTGTGAAAACTGTAAAAAAATTTATGCAGAGAAAAACTATACAGACACTGGAACTCCAAATGATAAAAACAGTTAAACATTTGTCAACATTTTCTCATGATACATTCATTTTAGTTCCGGAAATATGAAGATAAAGAATATAATGATAAAAAATTAATCCAGGAATATACCAAACTTGATATGAATCAAGATTTGATAATGGAATCAGAGATGAATAAAATTACGTCATCTTAAATCAGTTTTATGAGTTAAGCCGGTTACAAACGAGACTAAAATTGAATTATTAAAACAATAAAAGTACAATGGTGATGTGAGTTCTGAATTCCCAATTACAAGAAAAATTACTGGTAATGGAAATGAACTTCTGAACCAGTTCTGCAAAGATATCTGTAGAGTAAAATTTATGAATGAAATTATTATAGAAAGATTGGATGTCAAAAGTCCTATTAAAGAATTTCTTCATCTTCTCTTCTCATTTGGCCCAGGGTGAGCCTTGATTGCTGCGGCAATCTCTGCTTCCTCTACATTCGTCTTGCGACTTCACCGAGGGAATGTGGTCAGAATGCCAGTACCCTGCCAGTCGGCTT